>JAMZEH010000023.1:22560000-22700000 GCA_024699665.1 Ostrea denselamellosa
GAAATGTCTTGCCCACACTTCATTAACAAGTTGGGTAACTGTTCTGGTACAGTAATTGGTTGACAAAGAGCTATTAATCTGGCATCATGCAATGACATGTTCCCAATGAAATAATCAAAATAACAGGTAAATTGTAACCTTTGTATTTTATGTGGTAATTTTCTCACAGGTGTATAGAATTATATGATACATAAAATTCTGTTTATATCAGTATACTAGATAAGAATGGGAACAATCTGTAAAACCAAAACATAAATGCACCATAGGAGACCTTTGTGTTGTTTACCATCTATATGCAAAATCAATGCCATTATATATATATATATATCATATACACAACTCAACAAAAAGCATCTGTATTCATTTATCTGTATTCATTTATCTCCTAAACATGAATAAAAGATTTGAATACCCATCTTCTATCATGTACCACCAGGGAAGTGCTGGAAATGAGGTTTTTTTTTAATGTTTTTCCTTGGTATTTTGTATTAAACTAGTTGACACTAGGAATCTATCATCAACCTTACCATTGTAAAAGTCATGTGCACACTCGTATCCAATCAAATGACATGATTTATACACAACTCAAAATACACTAACATACTGAAAATTATCCCCATTATCTAAGATGTCACAGTAAAACAACATCGTTGAAACCGGAAAAAATACATGAACTGTGGAATGACATACTGTAAATCACTGGTACAGAGAACCAGTCTACGATTTGTTACATTCGAAAAAAAAAAATATCAAAATTTTACCAGTATGAATACCGTAGACATAGTTAATTCCATGAAGTCATAATTTCGTGGATCATCATTTTTGGTTTTGTCCACAGGTATGAAATTCTGCTGAGTTGTTAATGGCTTATAGGACTTTAAGTCTGCTGGTATGAAATTCCGTGGATTTTATGTGATAGCGGACTTAGTGTAAATAAGAACAGGACGTAAATAAGTATGTTTACAGTATGACAAAGTGTTACCATGGATTGCTTGATAATTTCCCACTGTAAGGCTTTAGCTAAGTTTTTTTTTCTTTTGTAGAGCTTTATGTGATGCTTGAAGTAAGATTCCCTGCCAAAAAATAAAATACTGAATACATGCGAAGCTAAATCTAACTGGACCTCACAGCACCCCGAGACAAAACTCCAAGCTGAACCTGATTTCACAAATACGAGTAACTACATGTTACGCTGCATAAAAATGAGAGATCAACTTATATATTATAACAGACTATATTGTTAATGTTGGTCACTAAAAAATTGAGATAACTGTTTTTAATCAATAGCTAACAAATGAAGCAAAGTGAATCATCATGCTTATCATCCATTGTTTACAAATCAAACAATAAAACAGACTTCTGGCACCATAAGCAGCTCATACAAAAACAGTCATTTCCTTTTTACTCAACCTTCTCTTGCCCCTTCAGACAAATATATCACACAATAAAAATTTATCACAGACAACACACTTATATATGTCATTCGGTCCTGAACACATAGGAGACACCCAGCACTCTGTTCCTCCATGCAACAGAGAGATTCCCACAATGGACTTAGTTCACACGCCTTTGAAGTTCCACTTGATTTTATCTTCATCATGTTTATCCTTCTTTCCCCTGAAAAAAAAAATATCCCACCAATCAAAAAATAGATTTTACTCATACTTCTTGTTACCTTGCCAACCAGAACTGGTAGTCCAGACAATCTGCAGATTAACTTAAAACTAATGGCAACAGATCATACATTTCAAATAAGGTCTACCATGATACATAAAATATATGTAGTAAAATGTTTATCATATATTTCAGGTCATTCAAATACCTATATTGGTTTTTATGACAGTAAGGGATGTAACTCTTGTCAATCATGTTGATTTTCCATTCAATTTTAATGACATTATTCAAATTCTAATATATGTATCAAAGGAATGAAATGGATGTCATTTTAAAAATTGCATTTAGACATTTCATTGTCATTTAAAGTTAGAAACTTGTATTGTGTTCTCTAGTGCAAATCTATAAAGCATTAATTTATTGAACATCCCTATTTTCTAAAACATGCATCCCTGTTGAAATATAATAATACAATACTCAATTATTTTTTGACTAACATTTAATTTGAAAGTTCATATCCTTCATTTCTGATAGAATTCTGTCATGTGACAAAACTACTTTAAAATCTTGTTACAATAAGAATGTAATATATAGCTAAATCATTCATTTGTTACAATAAGAATGTAATGTATAGCTAAATCATTCATTTGAAGGTCTGTGCTGAAGTACATTGACATTTTATACAGAGTTAAGACATTTCAGAACAACTGATATCAATTTGAAATTCTTGAATGGATTTACAAAGTTATCTCCCTGTTTATACTAATTAACCTAAAATGCTTCCTCTGACAATCTACAACATTCCATTGTATTAAGAAAGTGATTTTTCTTATAGTCATTAATAAAAAGTTTATTGAGCATGCAGGAAAAAACAATTAAAATGGGCAATTTATTTTTTTCAATGATTTATCAGTTATGAAAAATAGTCTACCTGTACATACCTTTGCCTATGATGATAATAAAACATTTTATATAAATTTATATGATCAATTGTGCATATAATTGAATTATGGGTAATGCAGGTGCTCCCTCTGTATATTGTTAAAGCTAAATGCTTCTGTAATTAGTGTCTTCTACAAGCTTTCAAAAAAGCAAAATCTACTTGCTTACGCATCACAGCTGATACCATTGTGATTCAGTTATATAATTATATACATTTTTCTGTTAATTTCACATCTCAGGTACTCTACTATGAAAAGCATCATGTGTTAAATTGTTTTCACATCTTTGAACGTTTTGAAAATACAATGAATGAACATTCCCTATAAAACCATACTCATAGATTTTGTCATAACTAAATACTGTTGATTTCATAGATATAAAT
The DNA here is from genome assembly GCA_024699665.1 of Ostrea denselamellosa. Classification (NCBI taxonomy): domain Eukaryota; kingdom Metazoa; phylum Mollusca; class Bivalvia; order Ostreida; family Ostreidae; genus Ostrea; species Ostrea denselamellosa. The sequence continues at coordinate 22,562,939 of JAMZEH010000023.1, forward strand.
TTTTAATATCTTTTGAATCATTGTACATGTATAAATGGTCCTATTATTTTAAACAGTCTTTAACATGAAATAGAGAGCAATGAAAAGCAGTACTGCTACATGAGTATTTTTAAAAACCTACCTATCATCCAAGAATATGTTATGCTTCATAAATTATCCAAATTAATTAAATCATTAATTTAAAATTTCCTCACTATAAGAAAACAAATTCCTAATTTGTCTCCAAACACTCAACTATTTTTTAAATCTAAGTATTTTAAATTCTGGTAGGAGAAAACAGAACATGAGAAATATTGCAATATTTGTACTCGATTGGAATCATTCATATATTTCATGCAGACACAAAAGAACAGGCCTACCGGGTCCATGAAACGCAAGATGGCAGAAGATCGGCGAGTTCGCAAGGAGGCAGTGCTTTTACTGGAAAACAAGGAGTACACATTTTATCACAACAGTCACATCTAATGAATAGCTAAACTACAAACAATCAATGCTACATACATGCTGTAAACAGTCACACAGTTAGTTCACTTTTCTATACATGCTGTAAACAATCAATACATTGTCAACACACACATACTGTAAACAATCAGTCTACTGTCTATATATGCTGTAAACAGGTGATTAACTGTCTATACATGCTGTAATCAAACAAAATGGTTTGCAGACAAATTTATTATAGTGTATGTTATTCATCTGTAAAACATTTTGTGTTATTAGCACATTAAATATACAAAAAAAATTAATCACTTAATGTCTTTGAGAGAGAGAGAGAGAGAGAGAGAGAGAGAGAGAGAGAGAGAGAGAGAGAGCGTGTGTCAAGAACATTTTGATTATGTTTTCAGTAACAGTTTATGGTGTTGTCAGTGAGTGATCCCAAAATATTTTGGACGCCTCCTTCTACAGTCATCTACATTTGTACAAAATATGAAAGATGTCTGAAGGTTGAAATGATTTCTTCAAATGATCCCAGAGTCAGTGACCTCTGACCCTAGAACCTCAAACTCTGCCTTCCGCTGTTCATCAAAATCACTGTCACTGTAAAGCCAGATAACAAATGAATGAGAGCAATATTCTGCTGCTTAGCTAGCCTGGGCTTATAAGGTTTCTAATGTTAGAAATTAAAATTGAGTTTACATGAAGATTTTACACCTTCATGTTACCAACACGTGCAACATTCAGGTTGCAAGCCATTCCAAAAATTAATTTGTCTACACTCCACACCATAGTCAGGAAGAATTACAAATAAACCTTATTGACACAAGTGTCTACAGAGGCCCACCTATATGTTCTACCACCAAAGCCTACAGAAGCCCACCTACACAATCTGTCTACCATGACTATAGAAACCCACCTACACAATCTGTCTACCATGACTATAGAAACCCACCTATATGTTCTGTCACCCATGTCTACAGAAGCCCACCTATATGTTCTGTAACCCATATCTATAGAAGCCCACCTATATATTCTGTCACCCATATCTACAGAAGCCCACCTATATGTTCTGTCACCCATATCCAACTACTATGCATACATGTATGCATGTAAACATCAGTACCATTATTTTTCCAATTTAAGTGTTTAAAATTGTGAAGATAAATTTTCCAGAGAATGCCAAACGTCTTCATTTTTTTTATTAATAGAATCAAATTTTCTTGCATTATGCTTCAGCAAAGAAAATTTAATTTGTGGATACAAACTGAATACAGCATTCCTTAAGAACTGTGCAGCGTCTACTCAAGCTGAGATACATTGATTTATAGTACAACACTGAAAGCGTCAACATCATTTCTTTTCAAAACACACTGTACATTACTCATATTTCAAAATATTTCATTTCTACAACCTTGCTTTGTTGTATTTTAAGGTGAGATGTTCAACTTGTTCATTTCTACATATATACACAAAATTATTTCAAAAGAACCTCATACAGCCTACATCGTGAACTTACACAAAAATAAAGTTCTTGTAAATACGATTAGGATATAACAAAATACATGGAGCTAGGAAATAATTCACAACACAGGCCTTATCTTATTTCTTGCACAAATTCTAGAAGATGCATAAAGTAGATCAACATTTCATGTCTAGTGCTAAAAATGTCAAAAAACCCAAAAAAAAACCAAATAACACATTTTGATATGAAGCATATAGTTGTTTACAACCAAAAAGATTGTAGATTACATCCAGTTAAAAGCATGCTTTCCATGCTCTGCATGAAATAAAGGTGTGCACCATACCTTCTCCTGTGACTACTGCAAGAAAATGCTGGACATCAAAAATCTTGAAAAGTGTCTTATGTACCAGTAATTAGAAAAAACATTGATTTTAATGTAATTTATTGCTAGATGTTATAACAAAAGGATTAGGCACAAGTTAAACACGAAAACATTAAAGGACTACAAATGATAAGGATCTAATTTAGCCCCATAAAATGACTAATAATAATAATAATTATAATAATAATAATAATTTTTGAAGCATAAAATGAAATTTATTTTGATGAAAACTCTATACATGTATATCACTGTAACTACATTATACAGTGTTTGACTTGACATGACCACCCCCCCCCCCCCCCCCCCTCCTTACAATACATTCTACCTAGGAATATACTGGAGTCATATTGAGTCAAACATTAAATGATACTAGACCCTTGGATGTATAAGCACAAATTTTGATGAATGTTAATTTGGAAAAATGCTAGTGAACCAATGACAATTATTCAACTTTTTCAGGATTTGTGAAATTTTGGTGAAGAAGTGCAGATTTTATAATCCATTTTCTTTCTGTAAATATTGTGTGACTTCATGAACAAGATATTATAAAATGATTCTTAAAAAAATTGTATTTCAAATCTGAAAGATTTCACTTCAATTTTCACATTTTTGAGGAGCTAATGAATTAAGCCTTCATCATACATAGTCCTTATATCAAAGCCAAACTGTATACACAGCATCATATTACAACAGAAATGTATTTCAGATAGAGCCAAATATTTTAAAACAGCTAGTGAAAACAGCCCCAGTCCTATATAAAAAGAAAACAAAGCAAATCCATTTTTACCAAAAAAAATGCCATTTGAAGAAGCAGTGCTATCCAGCATGTTGGAGCTTTACCTGGTAAGAAGTTTTCGTTTCTCGCTGCGGTATGTGAATACCCCATCATCTTCATCCATCATTTCCTCTAATTGATTCTGGTCACTGGAGTCGATTGGAGCGATGGAAATATCTCGGACAGCTCGGAACTGTCCACAGTTGTTTAAATGCTCGTTTTCCAAACGGAAAAAATTCCATACGAATCTCCTATTGAACAAAAGAGCTGAATTCAAAAATGGTGTGATTTTTTCATTTGACAAAATTCCAGACGAATCTACTGTTGAGCAAAAGAGAGGAATATGAGAACAGTATGATTTCTTCATTTAACAAAATTTAAGAGCTCTTGTTCATCTAGTGATTCACATTCATTGTGTTTATTCATCAAGTGCTAAAAGCAATTCATCATCCAACAGTTTACAGCATTATTGTACCAAATAATTCTTTAAGTAGCCTTAATATTGAAATTTGAATTTACCTGAAGACTTCAACAGAGGACAATACTGAAAACAATGCCTGCTTACCTAAAGACTTCAACAGAGGCCAGTATTGTGGACAATGCCTGTTTTTGGTCAAAGAGTATACCCTCTCCCAATGAAACATGGAGTGTCCAGACAAACCGAAGAATGGAGTCTTCTATTATAGCAAAGTAGTAGTAGGCCTGAAATTTAAAACAGGGCACAGTAAGCTCCAAACACCATACTGTTGTCTTTATTTGTGCAGCATAACCTCAAGGCACAGTCAGCTCCAAACACCATACTGTTGTCTTTATTTGTGCAGCATAACCTCAAGGCACAGTCAGCTCCAAACAACATACTGTTGTCTTTATTTGTGCAGCATAACCTCAGGGCACAGTCAGCTCCAAACAACATACTGTTGTCTTTATTTGTGCAGCATAACCTCAGGGCACAGTCAGCTCCAAACAACATACTGTTGTCTTTATTTGTGCAGCATAACCTCAGGGCACAGTCAGCTCCAAACAACATACTGTTGTCTTTATTTGTGCAGCATAACCTCAAGGCACAGTCAGCTCCAAACAACATACTGTTGTCTTTATTTGTGCAGCATAACCTCAAGGCACAGTCAGCTCCAAAACAACATACTGTTGTCTTTATTTGTGCAGCATAACCTCAAGGCACAGTCAGCTCCAAACAACATACTGTTGTCTTTATTTGTGCAGCATAACCTCAGGGCACAGTCAGCTCCAAACAACATACTGTTGTCTTTATTTGTGCAGCATAACCTCAGGGCACAGTCAGCTCCAAACAACATACTGTTGTCTTTATTTGTGCAGCATAACCCCAAGGCACAGTCAGCTCCACACAACATACTGTTGTCTTTATTTGTGCAGCATAACCTCAGGGCACAGTCAGCTCCAAACAACATACTGTTGTCTTTATTTGTGCAGCATAACCTCAAGGCACAGTCAGCTCCAAACAACATACTGTTGTCTTTATTTGTGCAGCATAACCTCAGGGCACAGTCAGCTCCAAACAACATACTGTTGTCTTTATTTGTGCAGTATAACCTCCAAGTATTAAGAGCATCTAAGGGCCAGTAACCAAGACTCATAGAACCCATCAAAGCTAGCCAAGTAAACACTTCAACAATAGTTAAGATAGGATGAGAGATTCACTTGTTTATATACTGTGTGCTGATACAACATTTAAATTTATTTGGATCATTTTTCACAACTTACAAATAATTCATTTTCACAGGAATGTGATTTCATGAGTTAATCTTCTCTGATCAACTTCTTTTCAGAATTTGCAAGATTTGACTTACATTTCCAATAAGAAGTCAATGTGTTGGAAAATACATGATACCAAGGTCATTATATAACTGTGACCTTGACATCAATAGATGCTCCACCATAAACTATGAAGTCTGTCTAGTGTAAAAATTACAATAGCTGCCGTTGTATCCCATAACCCCAAAGCCATTCTCAATTAATGCAGTGTTGTTTACCATCAGCACTTTAAAAAAAACCCACAATAAAAGTGTTTACAGACAGATGGACAGATAGACACAGTGATTACATTTGAGATCCTAGATCTTCAAAGCATGGCTCTAATAATAAAATTATGAAAATGGGAAGATTGATGTCATATTTGGAACAAGAGTGATGCTCTACTAAACACGCCCATCCAATAATGTAACAGTTATAACAGAAACAATTAACATTTGAACATAAGTCACCCATTTTACTCAAAAATGGTTCTGTCAGCATTCTTTTGATTACTTCTCTACCACTGTAGAGTATTAATAAAATGTTGACTCTATCACCATAAAAAACCTGTACACCAAGTTTGATGATCCTACCATTATTTGTCTATAAAATTACTCATGTAGAATCATTTGTCTATAAAATTACTCATGTAGCATCATTTGTCTATAAAATTACTCATGTAGCATTATTTGTCTATAAAATTACTCATGTAGCATCATTTGTCTATAAAATTACTCATGTAGCATCATTTGTCTATAAAATTACTCATGTAGCATTATTTGTCTATAAAATTACTCATGTAGCATCATTTGTCTATAAAATTACTCATGTAGCATCATTTGTCTATAAAATTACTCATGTAGCATCATTTGTCTATAAAATTACTCATGTAAGTTTGACTTTGACTTGTGATCTTGAAAATCAATTAGGCATCTTCCCCAAATCATTAAGAATAAACCCTGATGACCCTAGCCTTGTAAGTACTGCTGACAGATGTAAAGACCTACTGAGAGACACATTGCATCATACTATAACAAAGCCAGCCCTTCATGAGAGTGTAAAAGCACACACCAGTAGATAAATATAAACAAGTGTGGTTGTTACCTTGTATGCATACACAATTTCCTCTCTTAGAAATCTGTTTTCTCCAGCATTGGGGTCCAGTAATCCCCAGTCCATTTTTAGATCCCAAGTTAATGTGTAGCAGGAACTAATGACAGCAAACGTAATCCACAAAAAAAAGAAGGCGTGGTTCTGAATGGACTCTGTGTTACCATTGACAACTGAATAATTAAACAGTAGGAGTGGTTACAGCATGGAGCAATGAACCATAGAGACATTCAATAAATCAACATGACACACACAGCACAGATAAATGAAATCAACATGACACACACAGCACAGATAAATGAAATCAACATGACACACACAGCACAGATAAATGAAATCAACATGACACACACAGCACAGATAAATGAAATCAACATGACACACACAGCATGGAACTCAACACACAGTCAATAAATCAGTCTGACACTGGCATGATTTAATTATCCATTAAACTTCACAGAATTTCAACAAGAAACTTTACTTTCAAACTCAGGTATCTATAAAATATATCATGGGTAACCACTTTTGTCCACGATTTCATTCCTGAATTTTTTTTATACATTACAGATACAGTTAAAACTCCCTACTCCAATATCTGTGTACTCTTTGACCCTATTTCAAATTATATTATTTTCAATTTCTTCAAATTGTACAATCAGATATCCTGTTTCTAACAATACAAAATTTCTCTCCCAGAATTAGTCGAATTGGACAGGCTTCACTGTACACATCAACATTAAAAATCCTGTACCTGTTTCTACTTTATAAAGTGTTGAAAACAAAACATTGAAGAAAGTTGTGGAATATTTCCCAGCATTCACTAAATGAGGAAATCCAAGTCTGGTATCACGGTAACGCCGCAAACACTGAGCGAACCGCCACCATGCTGGTAAACAGCTAATCACCGCACGAATCGCTACTGCATAAACATTCGTTTTACAAATCTGGGTTGCTGAAATAAATAAAAATACAAAGGAAAATTACCACAAAATGAACAACATGTAAAATTTACTGGTAAGAACGTAACTGCTTCAAGCGTTTTTCACATACTCAGATTGCCCCTGTAGATTTCTTCACAAATTTTGAAGTACAGGTGCTTTACAGATGCTATGAATAGGTCTCTGATGATTGAATATAAACTCATATAATGTCTTTGTACATGCGACATACTTACTATCAGGATTAGGCAGCCAGTCCACTTCAAATCCATAGAAACAGATCATGTACTCAAAGTCTAATAAGACGGTGGATAAACTGTTCAACTGGTCGGCCAACCAGAAGTCAGCAAACCCAACATGGTGAAATGGAGCAGTTAAGATGTGAAACTGCGACAAAACGAAAATGAATTTAAAATCATCAACAAAATTTTACAGATAATCAGAATTATCAATTTCACACAGCTCAAGTGACATGTATGAGAATTTCAATGCTACAGACCCAAAATAAAACCGACAAGGCCTTGCTGGAACCCCACATAAACCCAGGTCAATGAGGTCCAATTTTGACCATGAACTTTGACCTTGTGGGCTAAAGCCTACATGTGCTTTTATTTCACCTTTACCTACATTGATTTAAATACAAAGTTCTCATATTAAATATTTTTTGAGCTAGCATGTCAGAAATTTTCATGTTCTCTTTGAGACCTTGACCTTGTGACCTTGGAATGTATAAAAGCCTTTCTCTGACCTTTCACCTCTCGATATCAAGATTAATGTATACTTTGACCTACCAATATTTTCAGAAGCCACATGCGTGAGCTGTAGTGGAGAATTCGGAATGGATTGATGAGATACAGGATAAGAAAAACGACCAGGGTAAGTGGACAGGCATATGGAGGGATGTGGAGAAATTTACTGTATAGGAAAGCCAACACGTTCAGGGCCCACAGAACTGCTAGGAACACAGCCAGCTGAAACAGAAATTCACATTAGAACATTTCTTGACCACATCTTGCATAGAAGTTTGTTACAGCTTCTGCTGTAAACACAATACAAATACTTGAATTTAAAATGCTTTTAAATTTAACGAAAAACAATTTGACAGTCTTTGAAATACTTTTATTCTTGCCATGAAGCACCCTGTCCCTGTAAGCCAAGGTTAACTGAAAAGTCATGGCAATTAACACATTTCAGAGATCTCCAAAATCATGTGTAGTAATTGATTTACATGTGACATGAGATAGAAAGTCAGAACTTTGAATGCATGACTGGTTACTTATATAAAGAATATCTCCACATACTGGCTGATCAAAAATGTAAAACCTTCAAATTAAGTTGACCATTTTAGATATGACTCTTTTCTTAAAAAAACATAAAAAAAATCCATTTATATTCATCATTTAACAGAAAAATTATTTATGTGTCATGGGCATGTGTGAAAGTTTGATTCAAAATGAAGAATGTTGAATAACTTTTTTCCTTTTAACAAACATAACCACTTTATGAATATCTTATATTATGAAAGACACCAAATGATTTTAAATTTAAATTCTTGTTGGAAAATAAATTCTGACAAATACAGCACTATAGCTTAAACTGGTACACTGTTAAACTATCTAACTGTAATACATACAATGTGTATTATATTGTATTGTATATGTAAAACACACACAATATCTGTCTGGTTATAATACATGACAGTGTACACTTTACAACCGTAATACATGTACACTATTCAACTATCTGACTAATACATATACACTATTCAACTATCTGACTAATACATACACACTATTCAACTATCTGACTAATACATGTACACTATTCAACTATCTGACTAATACATGTACACTATTCAACTATCTGACTAATACATATACACTATTCAACTATCTGACTAATACATATACACTATTCAACTATCTGACTAATACATATACACTATTCAACTATCTGACTAATACATATACACTATTCAACTATCTGACTGTAATACATACACACTATTCAACTATTTGATTGTAATACATATATAATGTACACTATTCAACTATTTGATTGTAATACATATACATTATCCAACTACCTGACTGTAACAATCTACAATGTACACTTTTCAACTATCCGACTGTAACATATATACAAATATACACTATCCAACTACATTGTATTTGACTGTAATATATATACAAGTAATATGCAATGTACATATTAAACTATTCGACTGTCATGTACATATGTAATGTATACTATCTATACAACTATCCTTCTGTCTGAATAAAATAGGATCAGTTTTGCTTTCTTTACTTACTTGCAAACTTCCCCATAAATTCCTCTTGCTAACAGTTTTTGGAAACAAGGAGACAAATTCCATTTAGGTGTCTCCCCTCCTCATGAGAGTAAGATCCAAAATAATCAAGCAAAATATGTTTAAAACAGTTTCCTGATCTACGCAGTAACATCACCGACTATTTCTTACCTCTAATAATTGTTGATGAGACAAGTGATGTCTAGGGTCAATTTCAAATATAAGTACGTGGTTGACTCCTGACGATCTCCAGCCGTATGTGTTAATGCCGAGTAGAAAGATCATGAGTATAACTAGGAAGAGACCTCGGTACATCTGTACCGCAGTGTCCCACTGAAGGCTGGAGTCGATTGGAAAAATCGCTGTTAATGATAAGGAATACAATCACATGTACACCAAAACGTCACATCTTAAATATCAACATTCAAAATGAAACACAAAATTTTCTCAAGATCTTCATCCACTGATTTCTGCATAAAAATGTATTAGTAGATGCATATTTCTTTCATATACCTGTAGCATTGTGAAATAATGATTTAACAAACTCTCACCTACCAGTGAGAATAATGCACGCAATCAGTACGAGAAAACAGCCAGAAAACAAACCAACTCGGAATGTCGTCCATGGATTTTGCTGAAATAATAAACAGAAGTATTGACCATATCTACAAAAAAATGTAAATGTTGTGTTAAATGTTTATAGAATAACAAATTTTCCATCATTTTAAATTTCACACAATCTCATTAAGCCACCATGATTTATAATTCTAATGCAGCTATTATAATGTCCGTACTTTTAATAAGAATTTCAGTTGTAACATACAATATGATTGGTTGATTGATATTCTTTATATCATATAAAATGGTCTACTGCTTTTCTGCATCATCAGTTGACCACAGACAGCACTGTTATGCAGAATTTCACCATGTTGTATTGATATTTCTCATTCATTAACTTCATATTTTTGTGTTGATATAAATCATTTCAAATGTTTTAGAAAATTAAATTATTCAATCATTAATTCATTTGATAGCAAATTCAATCATTATTACCTCTGCAATAAACTAATTCCTTATAATTGCATCGATTGATAAATACATTTCTAATTATGTATTCAGAATGAACAAATACATCAAGCATTAATGATATATCACAAAGCTTTACGTTGTAAGTCACATTGTTGAAAAATAGGGTATGATTCTAAGCTAATCAAATTGCAAGTTCCAAATGAAATAAAACTGTTAAGGAATAAACTAATACATAACCATATGATGAGGAATACATAATTGAATAATTGGAGCTGATTGTGGTTTTTTTGGAGCTGAACTTAAAACTTCTGAAATCATCAGTCACAGTGCACATGAATATACTGCATGGGACTTTTAAGTGAGCCACATCACGCCTTTGATACATAACCGACATAATAGAAAACGCCCACTAATTTAAAACCATATAATCCTATATTCAAAACTCAGTTGCAATACTACGAGGATTTGTTTTGTTAAAATTATCAACATTCAATAAATCAATACTTTGATTTTAAACAGCATCACAAACAAAAAGAGATATGGATTTTTTCAATTTATTGTGTATTTATTAATAAGATAAACTAAGTCTTGCACTTTAATTTTCATGAGCACTATGGAATGTCCCTCATAATTCAAACTTGCATGTTAGGCCTTATAAGGACACCTCCATTGCTGATTTATAGGGGTGGAAGGTTAAGACATACTACTTACCACACCTGAGTTTCCCAATATAGTAAATAATGAAATTCAATAATCAATATCAAATTTAAAAGAACAGCAGGATTGTTTAAAGAATCCCACCCCCAGGAATATATTCAGTACTTTGATTTACATACTGTTTCCTGTTGAATAAAGTGTAATCCCTTCTAACAGTTTTATATAGCATAGTTAAGTAATAATGTCAGTCCTTAAGTGTAGTGATGTCTGAGGCAAGTAAACGAGAGCTGATAAGAAAAGACACACTTTTATAACATCCAAAGCAAACACTTCATAATGTATTTTATTAAAAATCAATAGAATCTGCAGCAAACTAAAGTAAAATTCAGGAGGAAATATTCATAACAAGGTCTTTAATGCTGGTCACAAACAGCCACTTTACCAACTCCACTACCATATTGCCGATTTAACTCAATCTGCAACTGTTAAACCAGCATTAAAGACTCGAGAACCGTGGACACATATGACCTAAACCTTCAGTACTCTAAAATCTGCATGCTCTAAACCATCTCACCCACATAGTATATCTATTATCTATTTTTTTCTCTTAGAAAAAAAACTTGCATGCATACAAAAAATGATTCAAACCCAAACCCTTTTTTGCAAAGTAAAACTCTGAAAACAACACTAACCTGAGCAGCAAAGATTTAATGTTCTGACAAACAAAAGCAATTAAAACTAAAAAAAAAAAAGAAAGCATTCGGTCAGCCAAGAACTGACATCACTTGAAGCCATGTTGACTGTGAAATGGTGTTTTTCTGTTGATGAATTGTATACCTTCTCTCCCAGTGGTGGCACTCTCAGTCGTTTCATTGCTTTACTTCGATTTCCTCCCTCCAAGTCTGCTGTTACCACTTGCTACAAAATCAAACACTGCTTATTCCCTATCTCTACATCTAAATACGGAAACTATTGACGATGTCAGCATGTTGATGTAAAGGTATGGAATTCCAAGGTTTTCTGACAGATATACAGTAAAACATGGTTGTAGTGAACCTCCAGGACCGGCAAAAAACAGTTTGTTTTAACCAACTTTGTTACAACCAATACTACAACTTTTCCATTTTCCTCTCCTAGAGGAACAAATATCACTTCACAATAACTGTGACTTCATTATAAGCATTTTCATTATAAGCATGTTTTACTTTATGCACTAAGTAAGCTTAGCCATTTTTTTTTATTTTTAAATACTGTCCATTTTTATTATAGAAGTGTAAACATGCACAGACTGTGGCTTGTTCACTTCAGTGCAGGTATATATTACTAGCTGATTCTGTTCGACAGAGTTAAACAATTTTCTGAGGTAACCTGGTTTACTAAATGAATAACTTTCATTGTAAGCTGGTTTACTGAATGGATAATTGGATTATAAGCTAGATTACTTAATGGATAAATTAACTGTAAGCTGGTTTACTGAATGGATAATTGGATTATAAGCTAGATTACTTAATGGATAAATTAACTGTAAGCTGGTTTACTGAATGGATAATTGGATTATAAGCTAGTTTCCTTAATGGATAAATCAACTGTAAGCTGGGTTACTAAATAGTTAACTTAAATGTAAGCTGATTTATTAAATGGACAACTTGAATGTAGTTGGTTTACCAAATGAAGTTATTGTAAATTGGTTTACCAAATGAATAATTTAATTATAAGCTGGTTTACTAAACGAATAATTTGATTATAAGCTGGTTTACTAAATGAATAAATTGATAGTAAATTGTTTACTGAATGAATAATTTGGTTGTGAACTAGTTGAATGACTGAATACACACCTCCACCTCTTTGATCAAGTGATCCACCTCTTTATTTGTGTAATATGGTGCCACCTCCACATTGCCCTGTCGCCATTCTGCTCCCCTCTGTGTCTGCATCAACTGCATTACAAGTTTACATACAATGAAAACCCTCTTATCCGACATTCACAGGTAAATAGACTGTACAGGTGTCAGATTAGACAGTATCAGCTATATCAAAGTAAAAAGTGTAGTAAAAACATTTCTGAATGAGAAAAACCATGACCATTTATCTCATTTACTACAGACAATTCCAAAATCTCATTTACTACAAATAGGAAGAGAAATTAATACACATATGGATAATTACATTTGTACAGCCTTAAAATACTGACCTTACTCTTTAAGAAATAAATATACACATATTAATGAGCTCTCAGAATGATAAAACTTTGTGTACAATGAAAGACAAAAAAATATATTAATGCATAAAATGTTCAAACAAAAATCACATGTTTATGTCTACACAGTCTACAATATTTAAGCAATAGTCACATGCTTGTGTCTCACAGTCTACAATATTTAAGCAATAGTCACATGCTTGTGTCTCACAGTCTACAATATTCAAATAACAGTCATGTGTTTGTATCTACAGTCTACAATATTCACACAATTGTCGTCACAAGTTAGTATCTATATATATTCTATATAGTGTATATATATATTCAAAGTCTATAGTTTACAATATTCAAACAATTCACATACTTAAGCAATAGTTATATGTTTTTCTTAACAAAATATAAAATATTCACACAACAGTCAGGTGTTTTTATCTATATGGTCCACAATATTCAAACAATAAGTTTGTGTATACACAGCATATTTACCTTATCATGTTTTTTAAGGATTTTCCTGAACCCTGTGAAGTTGAGGTTCTGGTAATTTTGTAGGAGGATGAGGCTGAGGTAAAATTCACTGAAGGCCAGCTTCAGATCATTATGTTTCCTGGTATGAGAAAGCCCCTGGCTCTCCTTATCCTTAAACAGCGCGTACACCCCACTCTGTCGCCGATGTCGAAGACCCCCCAAAGTGGATGGCTTGTTGGTGTGTTCATTGTATGCCTCTAGTTCTGCTTTCAGACTTGCATATTTTCTGTTGGCCTCAGATATTTTTTCTAAGCAAAAAAAATTTAGCTTAATATTACTTAAATACTTTTTTTTAATCAAAGTAACTGACATCATAGTTGTTAAGATCTATCTGCAGTTAATTGGCAGATCCTGGGTAAAATTGAAAAACCAAATAAAAAACAAAATAGGAACTATCGTGGTAAACAATTGTTGAACTATCATTACGTGAATTGAAACGAACAGATTAAAAGCAGTGTATATTTACCATAAAAGAACGTGTTTATTTTAGATAATTCTTTGTCACAGAATTGGAAGAAGCGTTCATCAAATCGTGCAAAAAATCTGTGGATGGTGCTTTCATCTGTCACTACAATTATAACAACATAACAATAACTACACACTCAAGCCTGTCTTTGTTTTAAATTCACCTGGCTTCGAAAACGTCCCCCCCCCCCCCCCCCCCCCATGTTTTCATAAACATGAGAAATTGATAAAAATCACATTTATGAGTATGAAATAAAGATGTTCAATTTTAAGCCTACCTTCTGGGGAGGGGGCCTGTTCCTGTGCCTCATACAACATTTCCTTCATAGCCTGAAAGTAAAAATTATTTATTACAGCCTTCTATGTATATCTATCTCAATAAACACACACTAAAAGAATTACAGAATTCTTCTAAAAATATGTCTTGAACTTAAACAGTAAAATACTCTTATAACAAATTCATACTTATATATCCTAGTATGTGAGGAAAATACCAAAATATTTATTGGATATCATGAAATTTTGTTATAACGGACTGTTTTTTCATTGACCCTTGAGGTTCGTTATAACCATGTTTTACTGTGGTGAATATAACATATCCCTGTGACTGATTGTTTGTTTGTTTTAAATCTAACAGTGAATACAAAATATCCCTGCAATGTGATATCAAACTGTGAATAGAAAATATTCCTGTTAAATCTTACAGTGAACCAAATGAAAGCCTGTCCAATAAACATAACATAGTTATTTGTGAACTTTTCAGTACACACACACATACACACACACACGCACACACAAACACACACACAGCCAATTCACAGATCCAAACAGACCATAACACTAACAAATAATACTTGCCTCATACTGTATGTATTGTTTTCTCCACTCTGGGGTGATGTGGGCACCAAGATGTTCTGCAAACTTCATCTTCAATTAACACTGCAAAACACCATAAGCATGAAACTTCAACTGTCTATATAATATGGATGCATCCTCAACTTCCTCCTCCTCTTCAGACTGGAGATCGAGTAAGAAAGAGATGGGGCTTACTTGTAAACATTAGCTAACACAATGCTACTGTCACCCGTATGTCAGGTAACTTGCACTACAAACACGATAAAATTATACAATCAGCACAACAGCCTGCCATGAATATTTGAACAGCATATTCATTTAAACCAATCCATATAGAATAATATATTTCGTAGCCTTATATTGTTATATAATACTGCTGAATTTCGCGATCCGAGACACTCTATTAGTGTATCGTTATCTCTTGCTTACCCTTTAACAACTTCAATTCATATCCTCTGAAAAACAACTCTGTTCCCCATTTGGACCGCTGTCGTAATATTTAAATTAGATCAACTGCTTTCACTTTCTTCTAAATTAGTGTGCTGCTGCTAAATCTACTAGTACTTGTGTTTACAAAGGGTGACTCGTCATCAAGTCGTGTGTACGCAAAAACCTGTGACGTTTGAAGGTTACTACACAAAGCTAAACTATTTGAGATGGACAGGTGAATGACTCGTGCCGTGAAAATCAATGAAGAAGGCAAATTTGATGTGTGTCTGTGTATTGAAAACGATATGGCACGATATTTTCATTTGTACAATAGATTCAAACAGAAAAATGCATGATATTTGACTGTTACCATTGGGATTTTTTCAGTTCTCATTTTTCGCGCACCTGTCGTTGATAATTGTCAAATTTGATTAGCGATGGATGCAGTGAGATTGAACAGTGGGCTTCCTATACAACAATCGTATTACAATAATCTTGTAGACTCTGCAAAAATTCCTGGACAGATTCGAAACAGTACGGATTTCAGACCGTCAACACAATCGGAGATCCACCATAACATGGAGGATAGGAATCCGTTTATCACCTCTGGACAGGATATTCTTAGTGAATCCACAGAGAAAATCAAGAGCAGGAATTATACAACGAGGTCTAAATCATTACAGGTATCTTATTGTTTCTCTTTCATTAAAATAATGACACTAGTTTGTGTCCATTGATTATTTTTTGTCCCCTGGGGATCCAGATTAGAATAGATCCTCAGCACCCCTTGTTTGTCGTAAAAAGCGACTAAATTGGACGGTCCTTTGAATGAGACCGCAAACACCGAAGTCCTCTGTCACAGCAGGTGTGGCACAATAAAGATCCCTCCCTTCTCAAAAGCCCTAAGTGCCGAGCATAGGCCTAAATTTTGCAGTCCTTCACCGGCAATGATGACATCTCCATAAGAGTGAAAAATTCTCGAGCAGGACATTAAACAATGTATAATCAGTCAATCAACTGATTATTTTTTATACACATACAACATGTATTTACAATCTGAAAGCATTGCACTATACAGTAAGGCTATATAGACTATGGATATCGGCCTGTATACCTCAGTGGTTGAGCAACTGACTAGTAATGCAGGGGTTCTGGGTTCGAATCCACATCCAGCCATAAAAATGTTTTCTTTCCTATATTGCAGTATATAGTATTTGTGGTTGTGTCCCATTGTTCCATATTAGCTTGGGCTAGTAGTTCAATCATTTAGCTTGAGCTTTTAGTTTAATCATTTAGCTTGGACTAGTAATTAATCATATGCTCAGGCTAGTACTTTAATCCTTTAGCTCGAGCTAGATGTTTAATCATTTACCTCAGTGACAGTGTCAGACTTGTAATCTGGAAATCACAATTTGGATTGTAAAATGGACAGACAGACATATACAACACTGGCAGTGTGACAGTTGTAACTCACTTGAGAAATGAGTCAACATGGTATATCTTGCATATACATGTAGACAGTGGTTCATTTCCAACTCTGCATTCTTAAATTTTCATTAAAAGGATGGGAGATCTGCTTTTAAGAACAATTTGAAAAAATCTTCTATCTTCACCTTGTGGATGTATAGAATATTGACAGATCACTGACTGCTGTTGAGGTGGTGTTCTGTACGTATTTACTAAATATAAATGCACTTGATGGAATAATTGAGTGTCAGATGTTTTGTTCCGTCTCTTCCTTCTCTTGCCTTATTCTTTCGTTCCTTTTCTCATTCCCCCGTCTTCACCCCTCTTCCCTCCCCTTTTCTTCTCTTTCATGGCCCCTCCATTTTAGTCCCTCTGCCCCCTCATGTACACCATATTCACTAAGACTCTAAGATTTTTCTTTATTTATGTATGTTACCACCAGACATTCTCGATAGCATCTATACACCTTGAAAACCTTTAATTAGTATGAATATTATATGAACCATTGTCATTTGATTTTTGTGCTGTCCCATCTTATTAATATTTTATTACATGCTAATTTACAAAACCCTATGTCTAGGCCTAATGTAAAAATCCTAAATGCACAAGAAATAGGAAACTTCAATTTAATGAGGACAAGTTGAGAATTTACATCTCAATCATTACAATTTCTTCTTTGCAGCTTTTGACAGACATATTTTAAAGACCTTTCATCTTTACATACATTGTATATATTTGGTTGTTCCTTTTTACATTTGTTATGACAATACATTGATATGGTGTGAGATGGTAATTCATTATTTCAGTTTACGCAGAATCAACAGGAAATGCAGAAATTAAAAAAAGTAGTTTTTCAGGGAAAGGTTAGACAAGTACATATCAAATTTACTAAGATCACGCTGCATATGCTCGTCAATATAGAAAATTATTTGATCTTTGTAGGAAAAGCCTCCGAGCTCTGTAACATCTACAAGATATGTATATAACCACTGGCTATGTACATGTTTATTTACAGAAAGTTGTACTGAATGATTTGAATTACGCTTTACATTATGCATTATTCATCATCAGTTCTATACTTACTCCATACATAAACAAAATGAATTGTTTAAGTTATGTGAGAAATTATGTAATCTTTGACTTTCCCTTAAAAAAATGTTGATGAAAGATCAACTTCCAAAATGCAAATTTCTTAATTTCAACTTGCAAGTTGGAAATTTCAGTTCATATTTTGTGAGTAATATGTAGTATAATTATTGTAATATGTAGTAAATTTGAAGTAATAAGTGGTAAATTTGGAGTCATACGTAGTGAATAGAGTAATATGTGGTGAGTCTGGAGCAATATGTGGTGAATTTTGGAGTAATATTGGTAAATTTTTGAGTAATATTATTCATTGTAGTAAATTGAGGGTAATATGTGGTGAATTTTGGAGTAATGTTTGGTAAATTTGGGAGTAGTAATTAATATTTGGTTAATTTTGGAGTAATATGTGGTGAATTTTGGAGTTATAATATATATGTGGTGAATTTTGGAGTAATATGTGGTAAAGTTTGGAGTAATATGTGTTGAATTTTGAGTTATAATAAATATGTGGTGAATTTTGGAGTAATGTGTGGTAAATTTTTGAGTAATATGTGGTGAATTTTGTAGTAGTATGTGGTGAATTTTGTAGTAATATGTGGTGAATTATGGAGTATAGAGTGATAATAACGTGGAGTTCTGTGATATCAACATGGAATGCATGCCAATATCTTAAGATAAATTAACCATCCAGGGGATTTTGTCCTTGAATATGGTTAATTTTCTGAATGAATATACTTGTAAATATTTACAGGATTTGAAGAACACAAGAAGAGCATCTGGAGTTGAACATCGTGGAAGTGATTTTACTTCGGATTATTTTGTAAATTTGTACAACAAATATCCGCACACATTCCAAAGGAGCAAACTATCAGATTCAAAGAGACCCTCAAGACGAATGTTCAACTCTGGACTTCGTGTACATTTTGACGATGAAGTCCATTATGATGATGATGTTCAAAGTGTAAGCTCAGAAAGGCCAGCCGTCACTAAGTGGGATAGAGAAATGGAGAGCATCTTTGGCCATCATCGGCATCCTCGCTCGTGTTTAACTAGCCCAACTCCATCCTTGATTCTAGATTCAGCAGAAAGACATTCCGAGTACAAACGTCTTCCAAGAAACAAGAGCTATACTTTGCCAAACAGTCACACACACAATGAGAGTACTGCAAAAGAATATGTTCCGGTGCAATTTCAAAGGGCCAACCCATCAGAGAGTGATTATGGAGCAGATCGTATCAAACTGTTAGAACTAGAACTTGAGAGGAAAGAAAGTCAGCTACGGAGTTTTAAACGTAGACTGAAGCTTCATCAGCAGATGCCTGGCAGTTCTAATGGTACCTTATCAGACTCCCAACACTGGAGAGTTCTCAGTCCAGACTCCCCTCCAGACAGTGCCATCGACCTAGACTCCTCATCTGTACAGTCTTCCAACCTTGGCCCTTCATACCTGTCACCCAGAAATGAACCTCCCCCTTACAACCCAGATTCTGGTCATCTGAATCCTCTGGAGAGAGCATGCAGTTCGACAGATCATCTGATATCCATAGACGGTTATCTAAAGCAAAAGCAGAATGAAAACGATGCATCAAATTACATCAAAGGTAATGAAATTCTACAGTGAAACCTGTCTAATCTGAAATGTGCTGGGAGACAGATATTATGTCAGAATACACAGTGTGCTGGAATTGGCAGTGTAAAAAACAATGAAAATATTAAATTGAGAATGGAAATAAGGGTCAGAAAGTCCAGTGAAACGAATTACGCAGGTGTCAGATTAGGCAGTTTTCACTGTACCAAACTACTGTATCAAAGGTAATGAAAACATTAATGTACCAACCTACATCAAATGTACTGCACATGAGAGTATAAACCATCCTAACTGCACTGAGTTGCCCTTTAGAAGCTTGTATACCATCAGTCCTCATATCAACAGGACATCAGAACAGTCTGTGTTGCAGTTATGTGCATGAATTGTGTAAAAATGTGGGTATATAAAATAGGAAAAAGTGCATGAATTCCACCCAAACAAATCCTGTCTTGTTTAGTTGTAGCTGATTATGTAGAGATTTTGAGGAGCTGTATAAGGCTATGTAAACACTAATAGAGAAGAGAGCTTGTAGTTTATGTAAGAGCTAAGAATATTCTTACTGCTAAAATAGACCAGAGGAAATTACTGCAAAGAATGTTGTGTGGAGGGCTTGGCCCTGTTTGGTTAGCTATCAGGTAAATAATTTTATTGATATTTACCCATAAATGGCATATTTTAAAGGTAAGCTTATCATATAGAATGGCAGGTATCACCATTCCCGTCCCTGTGTTTAACAGGGTCAATTGATAAAATAAGTCCTAGTGTTTTATCTTTACACATGCTGGGTATCTCTCTTTGTTTTCAGGACACATTTTCTTACAAGATTCAAATTTAACAATGTGTTGAATGAATAAGCATGAATGAATAATTTATACATATTACAATAGGAACTGATGCAGATATGTAAAGTACTGGTGGGATCTTCTAGTAGGTAAAGGAGAGAGAGAGAGAGAGAGAGAGAGAGAGAGAGAGAGAGAGAGAGAGAGGCATGGCTTTGTAGGTATCCTTATGTTTTGAGAACATTTTAGATATTTCAGTTTATATTGGGGAAATCTCTAGACTTTTGAATGATAACGTTGTAATTATCAAGTTATGAATGGCAGTAAATATTCTTCCATCAGGTATGGTATTTACAAAAACATCAGTCATTGTGAAATTATTCACATTCATTGTTAAATGTCATTCATTTTACGATATAAGAAAAATGTTGCCCTTTTAAAGTCCCCGATACAGCAAACTAATTTCAAATTATATTGAAAGCTGCTTTGAACTTTAAATTAAAAGAGCACAACTATGCAAAGAAATAATATCAATGCTTTTTATTTGCAATGTTCTAAAAACATTCTTGATTTAAAATGATTTTGTTTATTCTGATATTTTAAAGCATTTAATACATAACCTAGCTCAGATTTGGAATATTTTAATTTTTTCTCTTGTTCTCTCTCTTTAATGTAGGAAATATTTGAATTACATGTCCATATGTTGAATGAGATCAAACATAAAGATTTACAATTAATTTAATGCTGTAATTTGAAGTTGTATAATTTGGTATATTGAAGCACCCTAACCAGTGTGAATTTCAATTTATCAACACAATTTCTGTCTGTCAGACACATCCAAATTCAATTCACGACAATTACCATATATCAGAATGGGGCACCAAAGTACTTAATCTTTGCATGACTCAGAAAATTAATGATGTCGCAAATTAACATGATTTATTTGACACAGAGCTGTGAAGTGAGTTGGAATATTAATTGTTTTGCAGTTTACGTCATTGTCACTGTGATTATAGAATTTCAGTTGCATGATGACCTGAGAAATCATACAATTTAGGACTTGATTTGATTCTGCATACATTAAGGATGTTTTGTCACAATTGCATGAGATATTTTGCGGTGGGTTTTCTTTAGAGTACATGTAGTTTTTAGCATATCATGTTACATAGAATTTGATTATTGATCACATAGAAGATGGATGGAAAATGTTTACATGTCCTGGTAACTTTTGACAGTGGTACCATGTATTACTAACAATGCTGTTTTTGTTAACAGATTCAGATGTGGACTCAGGCTTTGCGCAATCATTGACGAGGCTGAGACTGGATAATAGAATTTACGACAGTAGGTAAGTACTCTGTCATGTCTGGACAGTGTATAATCAGGCGCCATCATCCCACCTGAAAATCAACATCTATCTACTATGCAACAGGAATTTTGTTTAAAGAAACAAATGGTGAACTTTAATTTAAAGTAACATGTATGTGATATGCTTCATTTGTTTTGTCTTGTAATGTATAGTAAACATATCAGGTTTATGTTGTAATTAACCAAGCCACACAATGCGGCCACACAACTTGCTTTGTGAAGATTCCATGCATTGGAATCGGACCACCTTTAAAAAATTGTATGTTTGCCTTCTCCCGACCCAGCATTTAAAATTTTGGTTGAGAGGGAAAATATTTCCATTTATTTTAATAAAGCTAAACTTGCAAAGGAGTTCAGGTTTTTGTTGTTGTTTTTTTTTGGGAGGGGGGGGGCAGTTGATTTAGAATATCTCCTCTGACTTTCCAAGGGGGACACACAGGCAGCACTACAAGAAATTTCTGAAGGTCTGTTTTGCTGGCACTGTCACATGGCTTGTTATTCCTGAAATCAGCTTTTTGAATTTAGTAATGATCAAGAAAATGGTTTGCATGAGTTTCTCTAATATTCATTTAAGGAGGGTCACCATAGAAATCTGATATGGATGGAAAGCAAAGAATCTTTATAGCATTTTGAAGTTGAAAATTTTCAAATTTACCTTATTTTATTAAAAATGCAGTTTTAATAGAAAATAATCTGGAGAAAAAAAATGTTAAAACTCCTGCTAGACTCAATCATATGAACTACAAATGAGCAGTGGACATGTAACCTATTGTGCTACCCAGCTAGGCAATTAGATTTAAAAGGAATAATATACATATCTTGCTGATATTTATAAGTTGGTCATAATGACAATGTGTTATTCCTCCTTAAGTAATTCAATGTCAGATCAAGAAGTAGCAGATGTAAAATTAAGACTGAAGTCGGAGAGGATGAACAAATTTCAAAATGTTAAAAAAAAAATTATCATTTCTTGGACACTTGAAGAAGTTTTGAGTTGGGTGAGTTTTTTTTGTCAGTTGGTATTGAGAGGGCTAACACAATTTTTTTTAAAGGTGGCCTTAAATCTAGGCCCCTGAAATTAGAGTTCATGTTTTTATTTCCCTGTCTGGGGATGTGTATGGTCTGGTTTATCATTCTTCATCTGTCTGTTAAATGTTCCTAAGTACCCATGCAGTAAAGTGATGTGGAGAAATAAAGTGACTCCCTGTCACTGTCCAGTCCCTCACTCTTATTCTGAGTCAAAGGTCGTAGTCAGTCATTGACCACAAGATGAAGCATTAAGTAATCTGAGAATTTTTTTTTTTATTGTACCCCCTGCAGATGAAGTCTGGGGCAGTATACTGGGAACACCTTGTCCATCTGTCTGTCTGTCTAGCCATCTGTAGACATAATTTGTCCAGCATATGTCTTTAACACTGATGAATACATTTGATTAAAACATTGTGTATATCTTATAAAAAAAAATTGAAGTTATGCATCTGTTATTTTGATTGAGATATTTTAACATTCAAGAAAGTCATGGATTTTTTTTTTATTTTGGCAGGGTATAGTCATTTTCTAGAGTAAAAAAAATAAAAATCATTATGAACAGATTTGATTCAATCTTAGTGTACATATCATATATATATATATATATATGATGAAGTTGTGTTCCTGTAATTTTTATTGAGATTTTTTAACATTCAAGAAAGTTATATTTTCATATTACAGATGTTTTTTTCTGCATTATTGATTTAGTCATTTTCTGTTAGATTTTGTAATGATCTATTCTCTCACAGAGACTAGTGCATTAATTTAGGAGAGGGTATAATGGAATCATCAGTCCATTTGTCTGTCTGTCCATCTGTCTGTTGATATGATTTTTGTTAATAAAAGCTGTGTTGCTCACTGGTTCATGTATGTTGAATAGTTATCCATGAAATAATATTCAGAAGTTGTGGTATGCATATCTTAAATATTCTGAGTAACACTCTACTGCAGAATGTATAGTCTTGCATTTACATTGATTGATCTCAAGAAAGCAGAGTTCTTCTTCATGTCAAAAAGATATGGTTATTCTTCACTGAGCACAAATTCACTATTTTCCGCCATCCAATGTGCCCTGTGAGGAGGGGGGGGGGGGGGGGGGGGGGTTAGTCCTGTTAGGACAGCTCTAGTTTAGGATCTGTTCCAGAGCTAGTTGGTTAGGAAAATGATGCATGATTTTCGAAGAAGTTATAGTTCAAGGTCATGTGTATAATTCAAATGTAACAACATGTTTATAAATATGACATGGTTTGGATTTCTCAAAAAAATATCTCAAAATTAAGTTTTAGTTTCCTATTGTTCAAACAGTCAAAATTTGAGTAAAACCTCAGACTTAAGTCCAAATTTCAACTGATTTGGAAGAGTTTTTCTCTTTTGTTATGAGAAATCCAGTCCTGTTTGTTGAAGAGGGTAAGACACAGTCTTATCTGCCACCAGAAATAGTGAATTCAGAGACAGTTAATCTTGTTTTGTTAATTCTTCATCAGCAGGTATTCATTACATGTCATATGAGTTCATTAAAACCATGTTTTATTGCACATGGTGTGGTTAAAAGTGACAGGTGGGGGTGTTTGTGGTTATGGGGATATATAATGAGTTCTAGCTAACAGATTTGTCTGTTTATATTTTGTAAGGACCTCTGTTTTGGACTGCTTGAGCCCCAGACCAATGTCTGCTGTTGAGTTTGGTCACCCAGGACATCCTTCAGAACAGTTTGAATTTCGAGGAACATGGCATACACCAGAGGCCAGAGCATCAAGGTAGAGTGACAAAAGCTACATAAGCAGGAACCCATTACTGGATGTCAGTTTGATAAACCAGAAACTAAGTACTGATAATACCAAGTTTGACCATGCCCTGGAGTCTGAACCTCTACTGTGGGAATCAAGAAATTTACAGTTTTGGTAGAGGGCTTTTGCTCTACATTACTATGCATTTATAATATACTTTTTCAGGTCACTTGAGTAAACTCAGATGACCTACAGATGTATTTCCATATTAGTCAGCATCCTCTATTGTGCATTGTCCATAAGTGTGTTAACAATTGAACAATTTAAACTTCTTGATAAATATCATTCCAATTCTTTTCAAATTTGGTATGAAGCATCTTTAGGACAAGGGGTACATAAATGCCATAGGGGCAGGGCAAAAACTGCCAAATATTTACCAATTTTCAAAATTTTCTTTTCTACAATCACACATCTGTAAGAAAAAACTGAATGCATCCTATTTGTCATAAAGAGCAGGGAGGCCTATACCAAATTTTCAATTTCATGATCCCCATTTATTGGGTCTGACTTCAGGGTGGGGACAATCTATTTAACACATGTAGCATGCTAATTTACTGAAAAATTGTCCAAGTTAGTGCAGAAAATGAAATCTCATAGAACATACTGAATATTAAAATTGCAGTGGAATCAGAGACGAAATATTAGTTTCGATATTCTATTTTAGTTTTAATCATCTCTCATAGTTCAATGTCAAATTCTATGCTCACTACTTTTAAAAGTTATATTTCCCATAATGTTAAATTTGTTTTATTTATTAATATTTCTGTGCTTTTGTCTTTTACTTCCAATCCATATGTATTTCAGTTTAGAATGATAGGCCCAATATTTGTTTGAACACATTTAATTCATGAATAGTAGTCAAAGATTGCCTGTTTCCATCTAAAAAAAAATAAAGTAGTACCATCTGTAAATTGTGAATATTTTATTACCTCTTAATTTGATGGCAAGAATCTCTAAACACAACAGAAATAAGTTAGGAGAAATTGGATCCCCTTGTCTACAGCCTTTTTTATTCTTAAACCATCTTGACAAATTCTCACTTTGATTAATTATTGTTAATATGATATCTTTGTAAAAATATTTTTATCCAACTACTTAATGAATCGAAAAATTTAAATATTTCTAAAACTTGTATCATACAGTTCTAAGATGCTTTTTCAAAATGTATAAAATTAATCCATGGATATTTTTGACTTGGATATAGTTCATGATATCTAGATTAATCTAGTATTTTCTGCAATATTTCCACCTTATATAAAACCTGTTTGGTCTTTATGTATAAGAACTGGTAAGACGGATTTTATTGTGTGTGCACTTGCACCCTGAGACAATTTTGTAAATGGTATTTCATAATGGAAATGGTTGCCAATTTTTTAAAGGATTGTTTTGGTTTATTAAGTTTTGGTATACACACTATTATATATTATTTCTTTAGTGATTGATAATTTGCCATTTCTAAAATTTGACATCAAGATGTACTGTATCCTCCAGAAAACAACTTAAAATTCAGTACTGTAGTACATTGCTTGCTTGTTGCAGGCTCATAAAACCAGATGGAGCTAAGGGGGGGGGGGGGGGGGGGGTATCTCCCCCTACTATTTGTCATTCTTCGTTTTCTGTTATTTTTGCATGCAAAGTAAGGTAAATTGTTGACTAACTGCCAGTTTTTTGATAGTAGTTCTGAATGGTAAGAACTTAAGCTTTGAACTGATGGATGGAACATACATACATGTATATAAACAAAAACTGTAGAAATTTTGATGCACCAGATGCGCATTTCAACTAATAATGTGTCGTCAGTGATGCTCAGGTCAAAAATGTTATAGTGAAATATATAATGAAAAACAATACCTACAAGTACAATTGATCATTTATGAGGAAAATGATTTTGTTGTTAGGAATATTCAGAATATTTTTTCAGTATTGTAAGTACTCTGGTAGATTATATAATCAGTTTAAGAGTATATTACGAACATACCTTGCGACACTTTAATTTCTGTGGGTTTGCTTTGTGAGATTTTCCAGCAGTGTGTGATAGCTCAGTTTTATTTGTCTACATCACTTTTCTATGCATGCTGTAATTGTCGACTTATAGGGGCCTCCGTGGCCGAGTGGTTAAAGCATTGCGCTCATAATCACAAGGTCTCTCACCTCTAGTCGGCGTGGGTTCGAATCCCGCTCGCACCAATATATGTGAGAAAGTTTGCCAGTTTACTTTCGAAAGGTCGGTGGTCTCTTTCCGGGTACATTGTATCTGGGTTCTCTCCTCCACCTACAAAAACTGGACGCCACCAGATAACTGAAAAATTGTTGAGTGTGGCGGAAAACAAACAATCAATCAACAAACAATCAAGTTATATTTTTGCATGTGTAAAGCTTGGTGAATTTACATTCTGATGTACTGTTCAGCATGATTCTTGATTTTAACAGCACTTGTTCCATTTTTGATAACGGATAAAAAGAAATTTCTGTATTTTAAAGCAAACCACAAATTAGCACTCCTAGCGCTTCAGTAACAAGATCATTAAAAGATGAATGCCACTAAAACAAGTACACATGCAGTATATATTATAATGTTATAATTTGTATATGATATATGTTACAGTATTTTATTATCTCATTTGATTTCGCTGTAACATTGCAGGAGAAAGGACAGTGATGATGACTCAATCATCCAGGAAATCCAGCACCATCCTTTCATGGCTGAGTACCAGTTTAGGGCTGTGCACCAGCAACAAGAGGAGGAAATAGATGATTCAGACCCCAGCCTTGGGTTGCCAACTATCTCAGAGGAGGATAGGTTCGTGCGGGAAATTTACCACCGAAGGAAGAAGCCTACTCCGTATAAAATAGTGCAGCGATGTTTAACAGCAAGGCCTAACAGTGCACCAACTTGGAAGAACTGCACTAGTGGAAGCAGTGTGTCAGCCATATGTACACCTCGCAGAGAGGAAAAATCCTTCAACTTCGCTCCTGTAGATCCGAAAGGGAAGGTGACAGACAATATCCAAACATGCAAGAGCAAGTCAGAGAGTTCTCTTCTGAGAAAACCTGAAGCTAATGCCATTGATGAGAATCTATTCAAATTTAATCCTAAACTTGAGCAGAAGATGCGAAAACACTCAAGGAAATTATCTTTGTCCAGTGATTCTGATCAGTCAGAAAAAACACTTGTTTCTTCACAGATTGCTCTTAATGCAGAAGGAAAAAATCACTTCATGGATACACATTGTGAAGGGTTTGCCATCTCTGAAAAAAATCATAATAATTCTAAAACAGTGGAGATGATGGATGTAAATGATGAAAATTCTCCAAATTCATGTTTTAACAACCCAGTGATAAAAGTGGAATTCAAAAAAGATCTGAAGGTGACAGATTTGGATGATTACAGTGTTAGACACAATGTAGAGAGTGACGCGGATAATTCAGGACTCTCAGGACCAGAGAGACTGACTCCATACGAAGTATCTGTGATGAAGATGGACAGACAGGGATTAGATGTGGAAGATCTGATGGAGAGTGACTCCGACAATGTGTTTGCTAAGCCCCTAGTGTTGAAGAAAAAATCAGATCAACGAGAGCTGGAGCACAGGAATATTTCTAAAGACATAGAGACTAGAACCCATGTAACCGTAAGCCGAGAGTCGTCTACCTCTTTACCAGAGTCTGTAAATACAGAACCAGTTTCTGGTTCTTCAGAACTATCAGTTGAATCGGACTCCAACCAGAGAATGGGAAACAACACTGCACCAGTCACAGCAGACATGTCTGATCCCCAGGACTCTGATTATGCAACTGTGATGTGCTCTGCTGATGATGGCAGCCATCAAATCACCATATC
Organism: Ostrea denselamellosa; assembly: GCA_024699665.1. Taxonomy (NCBI): domain Eukaryota; kingdom Metazoa; phylum Mollusca; class Bivalvia; order Ostreida; family Ostreidae; genus Ostrea; species Ostrea denselamellosa. Next base: position 22,591,224 of record JAMZEH010000023.1, read on the forward strand.
AGGTACTATATTTTAGATGCATGGTTTGAGTGGGTGTATAGTGAAACCTGTGTAATCAGATAGGAAATCAATGTTGATTCGGATTAGACAGTAAGTCAGGTTGGCACATTTTAAAGGACATAGAAAAGAGATATTTGAGAATGAAAATAAGGTTGATATATACAGTGAAATGGAGTACACAGGTTTCAGATTAAATGTTTTTAAATGTATATTGTTACTCATGCCATGGCTGTGTCAAACCTTAGTCGTGAACATAGGTAGTTATTGCTCTTTCATTCAGCATTTAAAAGTGAGAATCATGGGTGAAGTCCTATGTCGCAGCAGGCATTGGCACGTTTTTAAAAAACCCTCACTACTACAACCCTAGGCACTAAATATAGGTCTAAATTTGTGGTAATTCATCTGCGGTCAGTGAGTGAAAAATTTTTGATGGGACATACAAACAATAAGTAAATCAATCTTTGTAAAATTACTGCAACATGTAAAATAAAATGTTTATTGACTGATAATGCTTTGTTTACTGTAGACTTTAGACAGGATGTGAATAAAGATAAACCAGATACCTCGCATCACATTTACGCCAAAGTGAAACGTGTGAACCGAAAACCAGACGTGCCTGAACCAGAACCAGACAAGGTTAACCCGGGTAGTCAGGGAGAGGAAGTTAGATGTCATGGTGACGGAACTAATGATTTTACTGGTCATGTAATAGACTCTGGTTTTAGACATAATCAAGAGACGTTGCATAACACTGGTTCTAGACTTAGTCGAGAGGTGTCACAGAGCACCCCAAATGTGGCAGGGACCTCAATATGCAACACAAAGCAGGGAGTTCCTCCACTACCTGTCAGGAATTATGGGTAATTTGCCATTATAGTTTCTTTTGAAGAAAGCTTAGAAACCACAAGTTACAAAGTATAGCGTAATGGGCTGTTGTTAATGTTAGGTTATTGTCAGACTAACTGAAACTCTCTGAACAGTTACATTTACTCTAATACAGGAAAATATTTTACAATAATTAAAATACCACTTATAACACTGAAAAATATCGAGTACTGTATAGCTGTGTTTGTTGGTGGGGTTTTGTTTTTTTTTGTTTGTTTGTTTGTTTGGTTTTTTTTTTTGATGGGACACAAATTTGGCAGATTTGGGTCTACAAGGTGTACCATTAATTTTAGTGGATAAAACTTTGATGAACTCATTTTTATTTACTTATACAATTTATATGTATACTGGTTTTCTTAAATTTAGTGATTTTTATTTCGGTAAATCTTTGAAAATCACCAAAATTACATGTATATACCCACAAAAGGAAATGGCTAAACAGTATGTAGTTAGGGTAAACCTTAGATAAATACTCTGAAGAAACAAAAGATGAGGAGACAACAAATGCTGTTTTAGGTTGTGGTAAAAATGTTCAAAATACACAAGGCTGTTTGGAAGTATTGTCTATAGATCTCAGTGTAGCAACATATGTTTTAAAGTGGAGTGCAAGCTCTTCATGTAATCATATTGTATATACACATACTTAATCTCTTATCTAGAGCAATTGTGTGTTAGAAGAGTTAGGTTGTCAGGTATATATTTCAGATATATATCAGTGGGAGGTGTCTGATGAGGGATGTGCCCGATGCCTCGGGAGGGTAATGCCCTAGTCCTGCTAGGACAGCTCTAGATTGATATTATTAGATTTTTATGTTCTGTTAAACTCTGACATAGACCTGTGTTTGTGAGGATGGCTAAATATATATAGTGACTCACGTAGAAAATGATGTCATCCATGTAATGATGTCATCCATGTAATGATGATGTCAACTAAAAAAAATAATGATTCATTCAATAATCAGGTAGAATAATTTTTGCAGGTATAATTCATACTTAAATATATTAAACAGCACTGCAATATTTGGGATTTTTCTGATTTCAAGTTTGTGCATTATTGATGCTGCAAATATGAAAGCAGAAAAAAGTTTATAATAATTATTGTATAAATCTGTTGGAGAGTGTGTGTTTGTCATGTGTAATCATCAGCAATTCTTTATATAATGTAATCTATTCTTTCATCTGTGCATATGATAAAAAAAAAAAGATTATTTAATCTTGTTAAATGTTATGTATTATTCAAAGCTGTGTAGCAGATAAACTTTTCTTTTTACACAAACAAAAACAGAACAAGTTAATTCAGATGATTAGATATTAAAAGAAATATTTTAAAGAAATCATGTCATGAAGATGTGAATTAATTAAGTACATGTAATAGTTCAAGGTCATGTTACGCGGAAAGTGGAAGTAAGTATACAGAGCATCTTTAATGTATAATACTCCTGCCTCTGCACAGAGCAAGGTTCTTTGTAATGTGTAGTTCCTGTATGTCTGTAACACCTGTCTGTTTATATATATATATATATACAGCCCAACAGGTATGATTAAACATGACAGTGATAATGTTAACTGATTAGCAGCAGCTTATTGAAACCGAAAGTAAAAATTTTCAAACAAAAAATGGAGACAAGTTCCTGGTCAGTATATGTGCACCAAAATCAAATTAATTGTACATGATTTTATCTTCTTCTTGACAACAGAAGCACCACCAATTTGTCCAGAAGCAAAGAGCTGAGCGGATCCAGGATTTCTCTCTCCAACAAAATGAGTAATTTACGAGCTGCAGCAAAAAGCAAGTTTAAGACACTGAGAAAGGCTGTGAGCCTGGACAAGGGAATCAACAAAACACAGGGAGAATTCCGGCCCGGGGATATCCCAACAGACACGCCTCCACAGGGAAAACCCCCAAAAGGCAAAAAAGGAAAATCCCTAAAGAAATGGTTTGGGAAAAAGAGTTCCAAGCACAGATCTACAGAGAACTTCAGTCATAGGTAAATGCTGTTCAAAAGTTGGAAAGTTAAACATACACATTGAATTGACTAATGCGACAACATTTACAACAATGCAGATATCGATGTCAGATACTCACATTCACTAGACTGACTGTGGATATCTGACGACGTGTATAGGTGAATGATGTAGACTGACTGTGGATATCTGACGACGTGTATAGGTGAATGATGTAGACTGACTGTGGATATCTGACGACGTGTATAGGTGAATGATGTAGACTGACTGTGGATATCTGACGACGTGTATAGGTGAATGATGTAGACTGACTGTGGATATCTGACGTGTATAGGTGAATGATGTAGACTGACTGCGGATATTTGATGACGTGTATAGGTGAATGATTAAGACTGACTGTGGATATCTGACGACGTGTATAGGTGAATGATGTAAACTGACTGTGGATATCTGACGACGTGTATAGGTGAATGATGTAAACTGACTGCGGATATCTGACGTGTATAGGTGAATGATGAAGACTGACTGTGGATATCTGATGACATGTATAGGTGAATGATGTAGACTGACTGCGGATATCTGATGACGTGTATAGGTGAATGATATAGACTGACAGCGGATATCTGACGACGTGTATAGGTGAATGATGTAGACTGACTGTGGATATCTGACGACGTGTATAGGTGAATGATGTAGACTGACTGCGGATATCTGACGACGTGTATAGGTGAATGATGTAGACTGACTGTGGATATCTGACGACGTGTATAGGTGAATGATGTAGACTGACTGCGGATATTTGATGACGTGTATAGGTGAATGATTAAGACTGACTGTGGATATCTGACGACGTGTATAGGTGAATGATGTAAACTGACTGTGGATATCTGACGACGTGTATAGGTGAATGATGTAAACTGACTGCGGATATCTGACGTGTATAGGTGAATGATGAAGACTGACTGTGGATATCTGATGACATGTATAGGTGAATGATGTAGACTGACTGCGGATATCTGATGACATGTATAGGTGAATGATATAGACTGACAGCGGATATCTGACGACGTGTATAGGTGAATGATGTAGACTGACTGCAGATCTCTTACGATGTGTATAGGTGAATGATGTAGACTGACTGCCGATATCTGATGACATGTATAGGTGAATGATGTAGACTGACTGCGGATATCTGACGACGTGTATAGGTGAATGATGTAGACTGACTGCGGATATCTGACGACGTGTATAGGTGAATGATGTAGACTGACAGCGGATATCTGATGATATGTATAGGTGAATGATGTAGACTGACAGCGGATATCTGACGACGTGTATAGGTGAATGATGTAGACTGACTGTGGATATCTGGCGACGTGTATAGGTGAATGATGTAGACTGACTGCGGATATCTGACGACGTGTATAGGTGAATGATGAAGACTGACAGCGGATATCTGACGACGTGTATAGGTGAATGATGTAAACTGACTGTGGATATCTGATGACATGTATAGGTGAATGATGTAGACTGACTGTGGATATCTGACGACGTGTATAGGTGAATGATGTAGACTGACTGTGGATATCTGACGACGTGTATAAGTGAATGATGTAGACTGACAGCGGATATCTGATGACGTGTATAGGTGAATGATATAGACTGACAGCGGATATCTGATGACGTGTATAGGTGAATGATGTAGACTGACTGTGGATATCTGACGACGTGTATAGGTGAATGATGTAGACTGACTGCGGATATCTGACGACGTGTATAAGTGAATGCTGTGGATATCATTGATAGTTAGTCAAACTCTTTAGCAAGTTATGGGTTAATGATTTCATTTCACAAAAATGCAACTGATAAGTGAAACATACAACCAACTTTATCATAATGTACTTTCTCAATATAAAGAATTCTAGTAAATATCTATCTGTGAAATAGGTTTTAAAAGATAGTAAAAATCTTCTGGTTTGTTTGATATACATGGAAAGTATTTTGAACAGGTTTTTTTCTTTTTTTTATTTCAAGGAGAAATGAACATTAACTGATCAAGCTCAAAAATTGGAAAACTGTCATTTTCTCTCAGAAGTTGTCAGTGGCATGTTCATAGTACACATAATTTAAATACAACTAATGTATAATATTATTTTGTTTGATTGGGGAAAAAAATTTTGTAGGAAAATGTATTAAAAATTAGAAACAATCTTGTTCTGAGTAAAAGGAGATCATCCTCCGTCCAGCAGACTGAAGGTTTGTGGACTCGATATCTTGCCACCTTTAAATGACTAATTATGAACATTTTCTATGACAAATTGTAATTATTTCCTCATGATTGTGTTGCAGTTGTGAACAATCCATAAATATAGTATGTCTGTTTCAGTGGCAGGGAATTCTGACAGAAATGAAAGTAGAATGTAAATATAAAAAATAAACTTTATTTTGAAAATATGTGAGCTGTATTAACTTTGACACTTCACATCAGATATAAGTGCTAGGTTGCTTCACATCAGATATTTTTAATTAAGCACTAGATTGCTTCACATCAGATATTTTTAATTAAGTGCTAGGTTGCTACATGTTGGATACTTTCAATTAAGTGCTAGGTTGCTTCACATCAGATATTTTTAATTAAGCACTAGGTTGCTTCACATCAGATATATTTAATCAAGTGCTAGGTTACTACATGTCGGATACTTTCAATTAAGTGCTAGGTTGCTTCACGTCAGATATTTTTAATTAAGCACTAGGTTGCTTCACATCAGATATTTTTAATTAAGCACTAGATTGCTTCACATCAGATATTTTTAATTAAGTGCTAGGTTGCTACATGTTGGATACTTTCAATTAAGTGCTAGGTTGCTTCACATCAGATATTTTTAATTAAGCACTAGGTTGCTTCACATCAGATATATTTAATCAAGTGCTAGGTTACTACATGTCGGATACTTTCAATTAAGTGCTAGGTTGCTTCACGTCAGATATTTTTAATTAAGCACTAGGTTGCTTCACATCAGATATTTTTAATTAAGTGCTAGGTTGCTACATGTCGGATACTTTCAATTAAGTGCTAGGTTGCTTCACATCAGATATTTTTAATTAAGCACTAGGTTGCTTCACATCAGATATTTTTAATTAAGCACTAGGTTGCTTTACATCAGATATTTTTAATTAAGTGCTAGGTTGCTACATGTTGGATACTTTCAATTAAGTGCTAGGTTGCTTCACATCAGATATTTTTAATTAAGCACTAGGTTGCTTCACATCAGATATTTTTAATTAAGCACTAGGTTGCTTCACATCAGATATTTTTAATTAAGTGCTAGGTTGCTACATGTTGGATACTTTCAATTAAGTGCTAGGTTGCTTCATGATTAGTATGCCAGTTACTCCAGCAAGCTAGAGCTTCGGTTAACGTCCCTTATCTACCTTAGTACAGCGCCAAGTCAAAAGTATCTCATTGTGAACCTCTACCATCCTTGTGAAGCTTATCATGTATACCATCATGTATTTTTCCCTAATAAAATTTATTTCTTAAATATTTTTCCGGACATATTTCAAAGTGGGTTTCTGATATTAGAAATTCTGTACAATTAATATGGACTGTCCTAGATATTACACTGACAAGAAAAAATATACAAGTTTGAATGTTAATTGTAGCCCAGCAATAAGCCTTATAGACCTGCCATTGGACAACTATAAATACTGTCTCAGGATGCTTGCATATAAGTATTAATTTTACAAACTGTTATAATTTTCTTACTACTGGGAAGACCTACAGGTAATCCTTGTATCTACGCTGTAGACCAACTCTGACTCGAGGACTCACAATTCACGAAAAGATCTTCACCCATTCTACATATAGATAGATCTTCACCTATACTATGTGTAGATAGATCTTCACCCATAATATGTATAGAAAGATCTTCACCCATTCTACATATACTAGATAGATCTTCACCTATACTTCATATAGATAGATCTTCACCTATTCTGTGTATAGATACATCTTCACCTGTACTACATATACAATGTAGATGCTTGAATACAATATTGCCAGGCTATCTAACCTTGTTGTGGATATGAGATAATTTTAAGGAATTTCTAAGTACTGCATGTAGTTATCGCCCGTTTTTAGTGACCCCAGCCTGATATTAACACTCTGGAGTCAGTTTATGGGGGGGATATTTTAAGGAGCAAATTGTACTCCACAAGACCTACAAACAACCTGTAGAGACCAGAGTGCCCGACAGCCAATCTGATTAAAGTCAGATCTTTGATCTGCGCCTTTAATGTTATGTCGCTACACAAAGCGTAGCGACATAACATTACAGTTAGCGGATCAGAGATCTGATTTTAATCAATTCTCATCTTGTATAAAGTAGTGTTTCATCCCTGAACTTGAAGAAATCAATATTTGAACATTTATGGATAACTGATGCTTTGCTTTCTTGACACGGTTTCTGGAATCTGATTTTGTCTGTTGTCTGCCATAGTGTTTGTGAAGTTTCCATATTTCTGACTACATCTGTATATCCCCAAAACCAAACATTCAATTTCAAACTTCTAACAAATTGTCCTGGGGTTAAGGGGATACAAGTTTGTGTGATTGGAAGGTCATGGCCTCTTACAAGGGGAGTGATAAGAAGCGGAAATATTTTTTTTTTTCAGGGCCAGAATGAAGTCACAGTAGGTATGTTGGGAATGAGTACCTGGGTATTGCATCCATGCTGTACAATACCGATGTCTATATACCAGGTCTGTTTTATTTTTCAGAGACACAGAGATGGCAGAGAAGGTGACGGTGACTGATCACTGTAGTTCAATAGAGTCTCGAACATCAGAAGACGAGGTCTCAGTCAGCCAGCTCAGAGAAGTCTTGTCTGATGGGACACAGATTGTAGAACTAAACAGACGACACAAGGGACCAATCGGATTCTACATAGCAAGAGGCAGCACTCAGTTCAAACATGGTCAGTGTCATTTATAGGGGAAAGTAAGATGAATGCAAAATGGCCTGTGTTCCTCTCCGATGTGCTCATCTTTCCTCTCAGCAGATTTAGTCAAGAGTTTTGTAGTTATTGTGAAGCGTCCACTATCAGATAATGGAAACAGTGATGTCATAGACCCGTCATCGTTGTACCTTGTCGTGAAAATGCAGAGTTTGATGACACAACTTACACGTCTCTGCCACTGTTGTCTCCGTTTCTTTTTATTCTCCACCGCGTAGTGAATGGTTGACACATATTCTGATTGGTACAGAAACATCTGTTTGCACCTATTCGGTTTAATGAGAACACAAAATTCCAGCTAAATCTGCTAAGAGATTGACAATGAGAATACTGGATGAGAACTTTGGCAAACAAAGAAGGTTCAGCATCATTTATGAGAGAAATAAATAAAACACAATACTGTATACAGGGGGGGGGGGGGGGGGGGGTGTTTCTCACTCTTCTACACTTGCAAACAGTGTTGCCTCACCTCATTTTAGATTTGCTCACAGACACAACTGTGATAAAAGAGGTAACTCTGTGCAGTCTTTGATTTGTCCACTTACAACAATTAAGGGCAAAACAGCAAAGGCAAAATTAAACTGGGAGGGGGGATATTTCCCTGTTTATAGTATTTGTAACAATATACACAATTTAACATTTCAGTACACTAAAATGCAGGATTCAATATGAGCTGAAGTTCCAAATCATTTTTATTTATAATCAATACTTGCACACCCAGCAGATTTCCCGATGTGAATGTACATTTCTTTTACATGTATTGGTTTCTGATTCTCAATAAGTGTATGAAAGAATATGATATAATGTCTGTACTGTGTTTGGAATAAAATGGTTATTTGAATTAAAATGAATTCATAGGAGTTTAGAAGTTGACTTGGTAAGTATACCTGAAGTGACTGATTTCATTCTTCGGTGTTCAGATTCTGTTTGACTGGTGATTTGGTATTTTTGATTTTTACTTACCTTAATGGTGAACACTTTTGTGCTATCACATTATTGCATTATAATCTCACTTTTTCGCATTCTATGATTTTTTTTTATTTACATAAATATATGCAGAAATGCTGTATTAATTAAAATATCAATAACATTTAAATTGTGATGTATATTTTCTAAGGGGCAGTACTCTCAAGAAGATTTTTTTCTCTAAATATGTTTTTCTCTCTGTCTATCTCCTATTGTATTTTATATATATACTGGTTTTATATATATACTGGTAGTTTCTCAACTGTGCTCCATTTTAACTAACCAAGTCTCTAAAACAATGGGCCTTTCAATTCCTGCTTTAATGGTAGCCAGTTCATGAACTATTATTGGTATGTACATTGTATTATCATCTGCTTCTTTCATATGTAAATTAATCAAGTTGATATAGTTCAGGGGAAGTACTCTCCTCATTTGAGGTTAAAGTTCACATGCATTGATAATCCGATTTGAAATTCAGGGCTTGGGTCAATATTCTCCCACATTGAATACATCAAAACCTTAAACTAATACTTCACAGACAAGAATCAGAAAACTTGCACCACCTGACAAAACTTCTCAATGATCAGAGTAAGAGTTGTCTTCCCTTGTTATAGGGCTGCGATGCTGCATGTATTCATGCCAACAATTTTAACCATGTTGTCAACAAAGTCAACAAAATTTAATGAAGTGCAATGCAATGAAATTAGATACAACATTAATGTATTTCTAATTTAAATGTTTCATAAACGTGGGTCATTGTGACTGCAGATCATACTATTAATCTGAGGTGACCTTGCATTTGAGTTATCTGCCTTGTTTAAAATGAAATGAACTATAAAACAATTACAAGGTGTATGGTGTACTTTTCTTTATGAAATCTCATTTCCAGCAACTCGTCACAGTGGTTTATTGGTTGAAGCATTCAGTTCATGATTGCGAGATCAGGGGTTCAAGTCCTACCTCTGTCAACCTAAGACATAAGATAAATGTTGACAGCTTCTCCTATGTGAAATCTTTGGCAAGAGATTCACGGGTCTTTCGAATGAGACCTCAAAATCGAAGGTCCCGTGTCAGAGCAGATGTCTCAGTGTGATAGGGATCCTTGCCTGTTACGGCTCCGAGCGCCATGCTGAAGCGCTTTTCCTGATGACACCTCAATATGAGTAAAAAATTCTCAAAGGAATATCAAACAAACAAACTTAATGCATCTGTTTACTATGCATATTGTTCATTAAGGATTGGCTTTTCCCATTGGCATCAACACATTTATTGAGCAATGTTTATTTAAAATATTAAATTAACTTTGAAAATCCCTTAATGAAAACATTTTGAATCATATTCAGAATAATAAGATATAATTTTAGTGAGCTGCTGTTTCATTGACAAAGTATAATAGAGGTGTAAGTAGGAGTTAGATACCTATAAAAGTTGCAAATTCTTCAAAATACGGTACATAAACTGTCTAGCTATGTGTTAATTCTCGGGATCAACTCATTACCAGTAGTGTGCATGTATATAAGCAAAACACACATCAATCATGATTTGTCATTATTTAATTTGTGTATTTAATCTGATATTTAATTTAAAGTACATGTACATATATATCTAAATAGATTGTCTCTTGAAAATAAGTACATATGTATAGTTGAACTGAGATTTTATGATATTATTTTAAACATACCAAAATCATATAGATCGGGTTATAATCATGTTGTTTCATTGGTCAGTATCTGTTTTTTGTTGACAGGTATCTTTGTGTCCAGATTCTCAGAGGAGGTTGATGCCGAGGAACGGTTTGCTGGGCTGATAAATATAGGCGACGAGATATTGGACGTCAACGGACACAGCGTTAGCAATGCATCTCTAGATGATGTGTACGACCTTATGTGTGACCAAACTCTCGAAGTCAAGATTCTACCCCTTCTGTCTCGGAAGGATATCCATGGGCAGTCTTCATGATTCTGTTGATCAAGAAAATCAGTGGGACATGCTGGTTGTGTGTAAATGTGAGATAGGGTCCTTTGATGTGAAAATAGCCTTGAGAGTTTATCTCACCTATAGCTGTCATCCATTATGATGTCATAAGCTTTGACGCTTTGCACTACAAATTTCTGTCACTGTTGTCAGATTATTATTTTCATCAATCTATATAATTTTTGTGGAAATAACTTCTCAATCTATGCATTTTTTGTGGGAATATTTTGAGACTTTTGGTTTGCACATTAAGGGCGTGCTATGTTCGAGGGGTTTCTGACTAGGTGTTATATATTTTCTGTATATAATGACAAATATGAATTTAGATAATTCTGTTTCATCTAAAATCTTCAAAATTGATCTACAGGTAATAGCCGAAAAATAATCCATCATGAAATGATCCAGTTGGGATAAGAAATCTCATGCTATGGGTGAATGTTTTGTTTATGGATGTTTATCAAAACCATCTGGATATTCATGGTGGAATTTTATTATCTCTATCTATCATTTTTACATGTTATGCAGGTTTTGTACTTTTAATCATAAATTTACTGTTGAGAGAAGAACAAATCAATTTCTATTTAATATTGTCAATTCTCTTTAATAGTTTTACTGTTTATGTGAAGAATAGTTTTACCCCTATAAATTACACATTCCAGAGTTACAATAGAGAATATCTCTTACATTTACTTATCAATTATTGATAATTATTGATATATGTATGCTTTATGAAAAATATATATATATGTACTGTAGACATATTTAATTCCATGGAGTCACGTTTTCACGGATTATCATTTTTGGTTTGTCCTGCGGGTTGAGATTCCGCTGTGTTGCATATGAATTACATGAAAATACCTCACATATTTTAAGTCTGTTGGTATGAAATTATGTAGATTTTTACTGTATATGACAGCAGGCTCAGCAGAAATAAGTACCGTATTGACGTACACTTATAGCGTATAGATATATGTGCCGTAATAACATACATTTACAGTATATAGAAACGAGGAGTTGCACACAAGTGAGAAGCACTTTTAAATTAAAGGTTGTAAATTTACAAACACAATGCCTATATCCAAGCATGGTTACAGTGAACACATTTAAATAATGAATTCATGCTTATTGCAAAGCAATTTTCATTCCATGTGGTTTTAAAACATATTATGCTTCTGGGATAAATATGAATTACTTTTGTAAGGAGTCAAAATTCTTCGTCCCTAGCGCTTTGCTATCAGCAACGTTTTATTGTAGTTAGATTTTCATCAAGTTCATGTAGATCAATATGCAATTAGTTTGTATGGTCTTAATGTTAGATCCATGTTCAAAATCACAGCCAGATAAAACACGTCTAAAACCATCCTGACCCCATGTTAAATCTATACAGCAGGGTAGATAAAGATTCCGTTACACTATTGATGACCTCATCTCACACTTCTGGTTGTAAGGCCCTAAGGTGCTTTATTTCATTTTCATGCATTTCATAGATTCCCTGTAAAACAATCTTGTTGTATATATGTTTCAAAGATATTTTGAGTTGAAACAAAGAACATGTCTTTCTGTTCTTAACTTTGAATTTTCAGGATGTTAAGTGTTATTACATTGATACAGATGGATTACAAAATGTTAAGTGTAATAACATTGATACAGATGAATTACAAAATGTTAAGTGTAATAATATTGATACAGATGAATTGCAAAACGTTAAGTGTAATTACATTGATACAGATGGATTACAAAATGTTAAGTGTTATTACATTGATACAGATGAATTGCATAAATGTTAAGTGTAATTACATTGATACAGATGGATTACAAAATGTTAAGTGTAATTACATTGATTCAGATGAATTACAAAATGTTAATTACATTAATATAGAATTTCAAAATGTTACAAGTGTTATTATATTCATAAAGATGAATTTCAAAACATTAATTATTATTACATAATATAATACATAGTCTTCCACCGTATTTGTTAACCTGCCTGCCCACTTTAATCATGGAGTTTGTGTATATGAATTAATTCTATGTTCTCCCTGCCGCAGAATCACCATGAATTCTACAGAGCTTCATTATTAGCTTTTTAAGTTTTCATATTTTGTCAAGATTTGCCTTTCACTCAAGAACTGTGGGAATGTAGTGAAATTCTGAGAGTTCAAATATGAAGTTCGACTGAAATAGTCATCTTTGTTTGGAATTTATCATAATACTGAAAATGGCCAGTGTTATAACGGCAATGAGTGGACTTCTTTAAACATTGCAATATTAATTAACATTCAAAGTCCATGGACCTCTGCTACCATACAACAAAAATTAAATTGTGAATCCTGTTATAAATTGTAAACAGGGATGGATTACAAACTACGGTTAGATATTTGCCTGTGTCTGTTCTATGTAGGAGCAAACTTCATCTATATACATATAGCATTTCACTGTAGCTCTCTGTAAAAGAGATTAGGCCAGACCAATTTTATTTTCTGTTTTGTGACCATGTGCAGGTAGATTTTCAAACTTTAAGTTAAATAAAATAAGTATAGAGTTTTTCTTTAAAATCAAAACACTCAGTCCATCTTTACTTAATGCTTTTGAAAGATTAATTGATATGCATACATTGTGAAAATTTGGTGTGATTAATCTACTATGTGGACATAAAATTCTGTTTGAAATGCATGCTATACTCAGAATATCGCAACAGGCTGTGATAACTTTGTGTCTTTGTTCTATCATTTTCCATTTCTTGTTAATCGTCCTGCCTCGTTAGCCAATATAATTTTCAATTCTAACTTGACAGAAACAGAATTTGGCCTGATAACTGGTAAATTTTTTTATGTCCAAAGATCACAAACTGGGCAGGAGCCATCTGGCAATTAAATGTTTGCAATTCAAAATGTGCACGTGTTGGTGAAATGTGCGCGTGTTGGTGAAATGTGTGTGTGTTGGTGAAATGTGCACGTGTTGGTGAAATGTGCGCGTGTTGGTGAAATTTGACACCAAGGGTATTGATGTTTCACAAGAGTTTTTTTTTTGTTGAATACAAATTTTTTTTAAACATCACTTCTTGATACTGTTCGGATAAAAGCAGGGACTTTTACCCTTGTTTTGCTAGTCTTTGATAAAGGTACACATGGAAAGTCGAGCAGGGTTTTTTTCTACGCAGATTAAACAATCTTGCCATGCATGTTGTGATTTAAACAACGGTCTCTGATATTACAGCTGTGTCAGCATTATTTATATTTGTACCTATGCTACCTGTATTTTACCTGTCTGTATTTATTTGTATGTATTTATATGATTACAAAGGTGATATTAACAATAATAATTGTGTTTAGTTTTATATATATACTATAGGTAAGATCCTGGAGAAATAATGCATTACAAATTTGATTATAATAGCAAATTTCATGAATTTAGATCCCTCTCTAAAATTGTGTTCAGTTTTTTTGTGCTTTTAAACTAAGGAGTCTGATACATCCTTAAGATCTCAAGTTTGATACATCCTTAAGTCATCGAGTCTGATACATCCTTAATTAAATCATTGAGTCTGATACATCCTGAATTAAATCACTGAGTCTGATACACCCTTAATTAAATCATCGAGTCTGATACACCCTTAATTAAATCATCGGGTCTGATACATCCTTAATTAAATCATTAAGTCTGATACATCCATAAGTCATTGAGTCTGATACATCCTTAAATCATTGAGTCTGATACACCCTTAATTAAGTCATCGAGTCTGATACATCCTTAATTGAATCATTGAGTCTGATACATCCTTAATTAAATCATTGAGTCTGATACATCCTGAATTAAATCATCGAGTCTGATACATCCAGAATTAAATCATCGAGTCTGATACATCCAGAATTAAATCATTGAGTCTGATACACCCTTAATTAAGTCATCGAGTCTGATACATCCTTAATTAAATCATTGAGTCTGATACATCCTGAATTAAATCATTAAGTCTGATACATCCTTAATTAAGTCATCGAGTCTGATACATCCTTAATTAAATCATTGAGTCTGATACATCCTGAATTAAATCATTGACTCTGATACATCCTGAATTAAATCATTAAGTCTGATACACCCTTAATTAAGTCATCGAGTCTGATACATCCTTAATTAAATCATTGAGTCTGATACATCCTGAATTAAATCATTAAGTCTGATACATCCTTAATTAAGTCATCGAGTCTGATACATCCTTAATTAAACCATTGAGTCTGATACATCCTGAATTAAATCATTGACTCTGATACATCCTGAATTAAATCATTAAGTCTGATACACCCTTAATTAAGTCATCGAGTCTGATACATCCTTAATTAAATCATTAAGTCTGATACATCCTTAAGTCATTGAGTCTGATACATCCTTAATTAAATCATCAAGTCTGATACATCCAAGTCTGTAAGCTTGATACATCCTTAAGTCATTGAGTCTGATACATCCTGAATTAAATTGAGTCTGATACATCCTTAAGTCATTGAGTCTGATACATCCTTAAGTCATTGAGTCTGATACATCCTTAATTAAATCATTGAGTCTGATACATCCTTAAGTCATTGAGTCTGATACATCCTTAAGTCATTGAGTCTGATACATCCTTAAGTCATTGAGTCTGATACATCCTTAAGTCATTGAAACTGGTAACCATTCATTGCTTGTTCCATGTTGTTATGAACTATACAAGGAACAACCACATTAGTCCAGGTAGGATGTCGTTCTGGTAGATCCAGGTTTTGTACTTCCTGAGTTGCAGGATTTCATTTTGGATGTGCATTTTGATTTGAATGTTGACTTGCTTCTTCCTTAGCACAAGACATAAAGACTTTTGTAGCTTGAACTTCATGTGAGTTCAGGAAACTCTTTCTTACAATGCAGATAAATCGACTATCCTGTACATGGATCATTGTTGTCACTGTAAGGTTATCCAACAAGCCTCTCTCGAAGGTTGTAAATCTTTGAGTTCTGTTCTCTAGTCTCCTTGTCTATACCAACCATTCCTATGGTGGAATTGTTATTTTGGATTTTTTAGTCTCCTACCGGCTCTGGCAAAGGGGACTATTAATTTACCCTCGGTCTGTCCATCCATCCGTCTGTCATTCTGAATGTTTTCCGGACTTTTCTCTACATTGGATGAAGATATTCAACTGAAATTTTAGATTAGACTCTGTCCTGAATAGATACGGATCAAGTTTGAGGTTCAATATGCTTGACCTATTTTTGACTGAATTATGCCCCTTGATGAATGTTCAGGGTTTTCAAGACTTTTCTCTGCACTGAATGCACATACTCAATGAAATTTTATACATGGCTTTGTCTTGGATAGTTACAGATCAAGTTTGAGTTTCATTATGCTCGACCTATGTTTGACTGAATTGATGAATTGAAATAATCAGTTTTCTGAACTTTTCTCCACATTGGATGAAAATATTAAACTGAAATTTGATATATGGCTTTGTCTTGGATGGTTACAGATCAAGTTTGAGTTTCATTACACTTTACGTACTTTTGACTGAATTATGCTCCTTGATGAATTGCAAGAATTAACTTTCCAAACTCTTCTCGGCATTGGATGAAGATATATAATTTGAAATTTGATGTGGCTTTGTCTTAGATAGTTACAGATCAAGTTTGAGTTTTGTTATGCTTGACCTACTTTTGACCAAATTATCCTACTAGTAGGAGACTTTGTATACCCTGCAATACTCAGCATGCATGCTTGTTTATTTCATACATCTCTGTTTTTCTAGCTCACTTGAGCTTTCAGCTCAAGTGACCTTTTCTGATCACCTATTGTCCATCCATCTATCTGTCTGTAAACTTTTCACATTTTTTATTTCTTTGCCTGCAAATTTGTCAAAAAGCATCCTTGAATAAAGGGAGTTCAAGTTTCTTGAAATAAGGAGCAACATTCTTTTCAAAGGGGAGATAATATCAAAAAATATACTGGCAAATTTTAAAAATCATCTTCTCCAGAACCACTGGGCCAATTTCAATCAAATTTGGTACATATCATCCTTGGGTGAAGGGGATTCATTAGTTTCTTCAAATGAAGGGCCATACTCCCTTCAAAGGGAAGATACTACCAAAAATGCAAAATTAGGGTGGGGTCATTTGAAAATCTTCTTCTCAAGAACCACTTGGCTGGTAAAGTTCAAATTTACATGGAATTTTTCTGACATTGTACAGATTCAGATTTGTTATAATCAGAGCCCCTAGGGATTGTGTGGGGCACAATAGGGGATCAAAGTTTTAAATACAGAAATGTAGGAAAATTCTTTTTCTCAAGAACCACTTGGCTGGAAAAGTTCAAATTTACATGGAAGCTTTCTGATATAATGCAGATTCAAGTTCGGTAAAATCTTGGCCCCTAGGGGTAGAATAGGGCCACAATAAAGTATCAAATTTTTACTTGTGAAAATATATGGAAAAAATCTTTAAAAATCTTCTCCAGAACCACTGAGCCAGAAAAGTTCAAGTTTATGTGGCAGGTTTCTGACATACTACAGATTCAATTTTGTTGGTAAGGTGGGGCCACAGTAGGGGATCAGAGTTTTACATGTAAATATACAAGGAAAATCTTTAAGTATAGGCCAAGGTGACTCATGCGAGTGATGTGCCCCATGGGCCTCTTGTTCTATTATTGATGTATTTTTCATGGTAAAAACACACCTAGATTTAAATATATGATAGAGAAAAAATATCCGCTCCAGAAGAATTTGCAAGTAAGAAAAAAAAAGATTAAGGCCTTTACGTCTGCACCATCCCCATACCTGTAATGACAAACAATATAGTACATCCTGGAACTATCCCTTCATCACTACTTTGTGATGTGATTTGGTCTTCATCCCTCTGACGTAATCAGCTTCCAGTCACTAGACAATCTTTCATGGCAGTTACTGGTTGCCCAGACAGCAAGTATGTCTTGCAGACTGACCACAAAGATGTTAAGCAATGACAAGGGTAAGCTAACCAGGTCAACGTTTTACCATGTTATAAATATCACAGTCTCCATTTACCAGTCTGGGTAATCTAGAGAGTTATTTCCTCTTTGTTCATCAACACTTTGTCAGACAAAGTACACAATAACGATTGCAGACCTAAATTTAAATCCCTGCTAAATGTAGACCATGCAGGTAGAATAAACACCTGAATGCACCTGACAGGTAGATAATACAGGTAACACAATGTCGTGACGTAATCAAAGTTAACACAGACATATAAACTGTACCAGGTTGTTAGGAAGGAAGACTGCCATTACTGTTGGGTAATAATCTGATTGTTTTGGTTCATGTAATATAAAGGTGTATAGCTGTAAATGTATATAGAGATGTTAAGAGTGAAATTCCTATTTATCTCTTTCTCTCTCTTATAATGATACAATGTTCATCCCAATGAATTCCTTGCAATTTTATATCATTTTGTATTGCATATAGAAGAATTTGTTAAAGGTTTTCCTCACAGTATTTTGTAAACAGTACAATGCTGTGTTTGTGGAAGAAAGTGATGCAGTCCTTCAACAAGCATGTAGAATTAGCCCCTCCCCCCCCCCCCCCCCCCCCCAACTCATTTTAACAATGAACATTAATTTATTTCTTATTTTCTAATGAAATAAGACATTGTCATTATTGGGTGACTGGCCTCCAGTAGCAGTGAATGAGAGAAATGTGTGCTTGAAAGATGAATAAAATGTTTGTAGTGAAATATGAGTTAATGCAAGCCCCCCTCCCCTTTTTTTACTTTTATCTTTCCATGAATGAAGTCCAAGAAACAAAATTTAAGGCAGGGACATAAGACACACCCTCCCCCATGAATTAGAATTTTGAAGATCAAGGAAACTCATTTTACTCGCTTGTCAAGATCATTTGACAAACAAACTACCAACTTCATCTCTTCCAGCTGATATCCCTCCCCCCCCCCCCCCCCTTTGCACACTTCTATGAAAAACAATATGTGACTGTTCAAATTTTTATTTCAAAAAGTTTCAAATACTCATGTACAGGGCCACAAGCAGATCTGATGATGGATCCCCGTACCAGTGCCCAGGACATGATGCGATGTGACCTGTGCGAGACTGCCGTGGTACAGATGTACTGTGACACTTGCCTCGTCAACCTGTGCAAGGCCTGCGTGGGAGAACACATTTCAGCTGATGAATGCAAGGATCACAAAGTCGTTAAATTCCAGTCCAGGAAATCCAGCCCCCTCTACCCCAGCTGTACCTCTCATGACAAAGAAAGATGTGAAATGTTCTGTAATCACTGTCGAATTCCAGTCTGCATTACTTGCGTTGCTTCAGATCAACATTTAGGTCATAAAATACTGAAAATAATGCAAGTCTTCGAGGAAAAAAGAGAAAAGATTGCAAACGAGAAAAATGAATTAAATGAAACAATTTATCCAGCCTATCAGGACATTGTATCTGATGTACAAAACAGAATGAGTCAGTTAGAAAAGAAATATGGAGATCTCTCAACAGCCATAACAAAACATGGAGAGGACTGGCACAGAGAGATTGACAAACTCGTCCAGAAACTGAAAGCTGAAGTGGAGGAGATGAAAACCACACAGTTACACACTCTACAGAAACATCTGGATGAAGTGAACAAGAAAACTGACGACATCAACGATGAAATCAAGTCAATTGATGATATTTTGGACTCTAATGACGTGTCAAAAGTATTCAGTGTTATGTCTAATGTAGATGAATACAAAAAGCTTCCACAGAAAATTCTGCCATCTTTACCTAGATTCACCCCAGACAGAATTCAAGGAGAAAAACTGTGTACACTGTTTGGAACTTTATCATCAATTTCTGTCCAATCAGAAGAACATGGCTACAGTATCAAGACAACACAGAAATCCCCAGAAGCTGTATCCTCTCCTGTCATCAAACAGCTGCTTGATGAACCACAGACTGTCACCACTATATGCACTGGGCATAGAAACCTTTACAACATGGCCTGTCTGAGTGATGAAGAAATCTGGACATGTGGCGATAACAGCACCATGAAACTCTTCAGCATCAATCAGGGATCATTACTCAAGTCAATCACAGCCAAGTCTGGAAACACTCCAATAGACATAGCAGTGACTAACAGTGGGGATCTAGTTTATACTGATTACTGGGATAGAACTGTGAACATTGTGAAGAATGAAGAGATACGGACCGTGATCACACTACAGGGGTGGAGACCTCGTAATGTCTGCTGTACCGCCTCTGGTGATCTCCTGGTTACCGTGATCAGTGATGATGGCAAACAATCCAAAGTTGCCCGCTATAGCTCTGGCTTCAAAGAAACACAAACCATTCAGTTTGATGATCAGGGTCAACCTCTTTATTATCCATTAATTTGGTTGAATACTAAAGCAAATTACATCAGTGAGAACAGGAACCAGGATATCTGTGTGGCTGACAGTGAAGCTAATGCAGTAGTGGTGGTCAATAAGTCTGGGAAACTGAGATTCAGGTACACTGGACATACTCCTGCTCCAAAGAACCAACCATTCAGTCCAAGAGGAATCACCACAGACAGTCAGAGTCACATCCTTACAGCTGATTATAACAATCGCTGTGTCCACATCATAGACCAGGACGGACAGTTCCTCCGCTACATAGACTGTGGACTAAGTGAACCCCACGGACTGTGTATAGATACAAATGACAATCTGTTTGTTGCTCAGCGTACAAACAACCAAGTAAAGAAAATCAAATATCAGCAGTGACATTAAACACCAGTGGTGGATTTAAACAGCAGCACTCATACTAAAACAATTGTTTTCTTGGTGATAAACCCATGATGATTTAATGCGTTTCATTTCTTAATATGAAGACGTTAATTTATATGTTATTCATTAAAAGAAGCATATTAATTACATTAAGTAAAATATATTAATTTGGAACTGGTTTTAAGGTAGTGTTTGACTGTATATTAGTGCTGTCAATTTCTTTATTGCAGAAAGCATCTTGTAAAAAGCACATTTTGGAACATATGATATCATTAATTCCATTTACAGTGCATGTAATTCTTTTAGAGAGGGCGACTGTATCATCTACAACTGATTTGATTCAAATGTTGCTTTTAAATTTAGAGAATTGATACATGCAATAATTCCTTAAACTAAAGTGTTTATACATGTAATTAAAGATATCTTAAATTTAATTAAAGAGATCATCAGATCATATATAACAGAACATTTACAAATAAAGTTTATTTATTTAAGTAGGAAACAGAGAGTCACAAAGCTGCAAAGAGTTCAGTCCAAAAACACTAGGGAGGTGACTTTAGTTGTGATGTTCTTATATTAATTAGATTGTATCGTGTAGAATCTGTACAGCCAAATGTGTGCCCAGGCCATTATGGAGTACCAAATTAACATAAACTCAAATAATTAAAGACATCTTTAATTATTTGAAGATATCATCAATTCAATTATTGCTCTCATCAATTGAAATAATGCATGGATCAAATCAATTATTGCTCTCGTGAACCACCCATTTTCATCTTGGGATGCCCGAATACTATTTTGATAAACTAGCTGTTTTTTTATTGCTATTGGAGAGATTAATTCTAATGAAGAAGAAATAACTTAAATCTTTTTTGTTGGTCCACAAAGACTGGTCAAGGCAATCATGGCTCATAAAAATCTCGACTTATCTATGCTAGCCCCAGCGAACAGATTGATCTTCACTACAATGAGGAATTAAATGTACACTCCAACCTTGTTATCTCAAACTCTATGGGGCCGTGTAAAAACTTCGAGATATCCAAGCATTCGAGATATCAAGGGTAAAATACTTAAAGAATAAGTCGTTGGGATTTCCAAATCACTTCGACATATCCTTGGTGTTCAAGATACTGAAGTTCAACTGTATATAATTCAGTCATATTCCAACCTTCCTATACTCCTGTGCAAAATTTAAACTCCTTCTGCAACTCTGTCACCCAGGGGATCATGAATATTGCAAAACAAGAGTACCATAGACGGCACAACCTACACCCATCAAGTGAAATTCAACCTGTGAGCACGAAAAAGTGTTTGACCTAATTTTAGCTCTGAAGTAGGTCATGAATGGATGGACCAATCATGCTGAAATGCAAGTTCGACTTGCATTCGTCCAAGAGGAAGCATGTTACTAAATTTCAGGACTCCTAACAAAAAAGTCTGGAAAACTCTCTGGCCTACTTTTAGTAACAGACAGACGGATGGACCAAACCAGCTGAAATGCAAACTAAACTTGTATTCCTCCAAGAGGAAGCTTACTACTAAAATTTAGGACAATACCTGTATAAAGAAAGGAAAAGTATGGAAAACTGCGTGACCTACTTTTAGTCCTAAATTAGGTTACAGGGCACAAATCCAGCTGAAATGCAAACTCACTCTTACACTTCTTAAGAGAGAAATTGTACATACATCCGTTACAGAAAAAAGTCTGGAAAACATGACCTCGGATGGATATCCACCCAGATGGCTGAACAGTGCCATAATATAATACATTCTGTCATCAATGAAGGGCATACAAAAATTAACATACTATTACTAATTTGACAAACTGTAGCCTATCTAAAAAGTAATTGTGCCCTTGTGATTCTAATGATTTTTAATACTTTCCCCATAAAATCCGAAATAAAATTTTGGATACAGCTCATGGCTCTACTGCCTAGACCCCGGAGTCACGATGTGAATAAATTTGAATCTACAGTACATTTCAAATACATATTGTACTCACAAAGTTCTTGAAACGATCTTCCAAGAATTCCTCAATATATTCCTGAAAAGTATAATTCTGAACTAATTTGTGTCATCAGGAGTCATGTACCATGGTTAAAACAAACTTCCAGTCGGTCACTTCGGAGGTTTGTTGTACATCCTGTGGATTTTTCACTAAAAAAAATGTCACCAGCTGTAGGTGAACTACCTCAAATTTAGACCTATGCTTCGTGCTTGGCTGTAGCAGTGAAGGTTCTTTAACTTTCCAATGTCTACCACAACACATGACCTCCTTTTTAAGGTCATATCCAAAAGGTCCGTTACTCTCGCTTCTAAATTCGGACCATTTGGCGAAGGAACAATCTCTGCCTGTATTTACATCAACGTTTGATACAGCCATGGCACCAGTGGGGCTTGAAATCATGATTATAAAGTAGACTCTACCACTGAGCTACTGTGGTCCGAAACCGATACTCTACCATTGACCTACCACAGTATGTCAATACATTAGTCTGCTTTTATAAATTTTCTGGTTCAGTGATTCTATAGAGTGTATCTAAGAATTCCATCCCATTTGTACTTTTTCTTACTTATTTCCTCATGGAAGAAGGCATACCCCTTCATTTGAATTTACATAAGGATGCTTTGCAACATGTTTGATAAACAAACGCAATGCTCACGCTGCAAATACATCCATCTAACATATTCAGTAATGCAGTAGTGGTAAAAGAAAAGATAAACATTCAAATAAACCATTAATACAGCCAAAAGGCTCCGAGCTGAGTTTGAGCAGAGCTAAGCCTATAGCATTGAAAAACAATAGATATTTTTTCCTCTGGTTACTGGGAACATGTATGCCATATTTGATGATCCTGGCCTTATAACCTTGAAAGTTTGACCTTGACAGACTATGAATCCAGGGTCTGAGCAGGGCCAGAAGGGTGGAAAGTTTTAAGTCAGAATATATTGGAAATCCTTTTTAAAAACTCTTCTCAATAAGAAATAAGATGGTACAATTTTGATTAAGGTTCTCAATAATATACACTGTGACATGTACAATTCATTTGCATTATATCTTGTTTCTACAATAAATCTTGGGGTATATCATCATGTCTATTTTAGAGTTTAACAGTTTTGATAGATCCTGGTTGTTGTATCAGCAAGGTGTATAAATGTAGCAAAAAAGTAGAGAAAAATCTTTGGAACAATCAGGTATCAAACCTGGAACCCCTGTAATACTAGTTAGGTGATCTAACCACTGAGCTCCCAGGTTGATATACAAATGTAATCTTACTATGTAGTATAAAATTTAAACCTATATCAAAACCATACAAGCCTGAAGAACTCTTCATATCGAGGAAATGAAAAAATACTTTTGGAAAATGTCAGAAACATTGTGTATGTTCTTGAATGGTCTCCATTTTGGAAAACTAAAAATAAATCCAAGGTAAACCCCAAGTGTGATGAAACAGATTGTACAGAGCTAGAATATCCAAAACAACTGAATCAAATAAAAGCCCAGATGTAAAGTTCTTTATTGGTTAAGGAAAATCATCTGTTTATTGAATGATATAAATTTTCAATTCTGCTTACACCTGTAAAACTTCTTTTCAGTCAGGTGCATCTCTAGAGACGACTTCTGATTTTTATGATGGATATTTTTTTTTACCATTTCATTAAGCCCAGTCTGTTACAATTCACAACTTTTCAAACAGAGTTGCAACCTCCATTGCTGCCTTACTTAGGTTTACTGATATCATGTTCACCATTATGACAACAACCACTCCTTTAGGTGGATCATCCACTGCTTTGGTGGTGGAGGGTGGCAGAATTAACAGAATACTGCTTCCACCCACAGCAGCACCAGTGTGAGAGGGACTAAATCTGCTCTGCTTGCCCTGGCCATATTTCTGAATTTCTTCATCTATAAACCAGCCCATGCCATAATAAATATCCTCCTTTTTACTACATTTATACAATGGTGTCCATAGGGATTTCATCGTCTCCATCTTTAGAAAACCAGGTTTTGCGGAACTGTTCTGACTGAGATCTGCATCAATGGATTTCTTGTTGCTGGTTTGGTTTGGGGACGGACTCGGACACTGATAACTATACAACATGGCGTTCCCGAACTTCAGAAGGTCACAGACATTCGACAACAGGCCTCCTCCAGCCCACTTATATGACAAGTCAACATAGGGGGAGTTACATAACCGGCCTCTTTCATTCTTAACGTAATGCCTGAAAGTAAATCAATGATGACTCATTTAATGAAGAATGATGTGTTGATCATTTCACAGAAAACAAAAGATGTGCTTGTGGAAAACAAAAATGATGCCCCTGATCATGGTCATGTTCAATGGTGACACATTTGACCTTGAAAAATGGCCGACCTTTATCACTCACACAGCTGTGACCTTAGTCCTTCATTCATCAAGTATGAGATACTAAATGATTACAATAATGTTGTTGGTTACATAAGAAATAAATTTGTTAAGAAGTTCCAATCGAAGGTGCACAGGGATTTATTCCACACCCTCTGAGGCTGCAGTCTGAAGGGTGTAGAGAATACAACCCAGGTAACAGTATATCCGTGACTGGACATGGTTAAAAAATACTCTTGGCTATAAAGGTTACCTTCCTCTGTGATAAATCAGAGGAGAGTTTTCATCTAGAAATGTGTTTTCCATTCCAAGTTCCTTCACCATTCTAATGATGTGCTTTTCAAATGGTTCTTTTGTAACAGCTTCTAGAACGGCACTAATTAAGGTCCAGCCATGGGTTGTGTACAAGAACTTACTACCTGTAATCAGGAATGATCAAACAGTTACTACACTGTGCGTATAATCAGTGAGTGGTCAACTCCATCAACAAGATACCGCAAATGTACCACTTCACACCATGGAATTACATTTAATAACAGTCTTCATATCTAGACAATGGTTAGAGGCTCAAAATGAAGAGGGCAATATTGCTATATTGACTGCATATTGGTTTATGGAGAACTGGTAGACAATGCTATGTGGATTCTTACTTGATACAATACATGAACGACTGACTAATAATACTGAATATTGCAGAAAATTATTGATAACTATTGGATAACTAGATTAAGGACAACTGTATGATCTCTACATTATGGACAACTGCTGGAAACTAGATTATGGACAACTGCTGGATAACTAGATTACAGACAATTTTCTAGATTATGGGCTGCTATTGGATAACAAGGTTATGGACAACTGTTGAATAACTAGATTATGGACAACTAGTTGACACTCATGTTTGTTAAATTAAATGAAAGCTATCATTTCATTGGTTCCAAGGTCAAACTTTACAACCAATGAAAACTTGGCCACAGTTTTCATGGTGTAATCAGCCAAGGATTTGTGGGGAGCGGAGTGGACACTGAAAACCCTTGCCTTGTGAAGATGTGACAACTGTTGAATTACTAGATTATGGACAACTGTTAGATAACTAATTATGGACTTACACATAATAACTTTCATGCATTACAGGCTAATGCTAGATTCCCTTCCTAGGATGAAAATCTTACCTGGGCTGTGGACCAGTGGATCATCCTTGAACAAGGACAAACTCTCTGTCACATTGTTATATTTTCGGGTGATATAATATTCCTCTAACTCCATTTCGCTCTGTTCGGACTCTGGTCTGTTACCACTGCTTGAATTACTAAGTTTCTTTTTCTTTTCATTGTCCTTGCTCTTAGCTGTAAATTCCCTCAATTAAGTACAGTTCAAATGTACATCAATAAGACAATCTATACATGTAACAAAGCAAAAAATACATTCCCCATTTCACATTTTAAATTAATTCTTACAAAAACCAACCTAAAGTGATAATAAAGACACTATAAGAAAGCTGTTATGGAATAAAAGTACAGTTATTTTGAATCATGCTGGTGTAAAAAGTATCTGAATTTATCACACAACAGTACTGTTTCTGGGCTCATAACGCAAGTTTGGAAAAACGGTATGAACTCGTAGCACAGGTTGATAATGCAAATTCTGTAGGGTCATGTGAGGTTAGTGCGTGCTGACATAAACACAAAACTCTTACTTTCCATTTCACATTTCTGTATAAGGAATTGATTTTCAGCCTCTTTGCAAGGTCTGAAAATGTCCTTGAGGAAATAAGATTTAAAGACAAACACATCAATATGATAGCTAGATTGAAATTTCAATCTTAGGATTTTAATTTTAGCTATGTCATTATATAACACAACAAATGAAACTGGAATAAATGTGATAGGCTTGAAGAATGTTTCTAGTAAACGTTTTGTTTCTATGTCAGCACACACTGACCTCACATGACCCTACATTATTTGCATTGTTATTAACCTGTGCTATGAGTTCCTATCATTTTTCCAAACCTGAGTTAAGAACCCAGAAACAGTATTGTTGTGTGATAAATAAGATTACATAGTATACATTCTCAGCTACATCATTCATGTAAATTCGAACTAGACATGACTTTCAAAATAAACTCAACATTTTATCCACAAAATACACAAGGAAATTATTCACCATAGAGTGTAAATGTAAGCAGAATTGCATGATGAAGTGGCTGTCCCTGCAATCATCGCTCAGGCTTAAGACTTATAGTTAGCTCAAATTATACCTTCAAAAATCTTTAACCTGACATGCATTTCCTACAATAATGCTGACAGAGAAGTGGGGTAGGGTGGGTGGAGTGTAGTAGTAGCATAGGCTCCCTGAACTCCGTTTATAGTCAGTAACTCTACAGACAGAGGCTCATAGAGAGTTCAACTTACTTAAATCTGCCTTTTCTTCTTTCTTCTACAATTGACATGTAAGATTATTAAACAATGCACAAGTTTGTTGATCTGAAAGAAATAAAAGAAATGTGCTTATGAAAAAGTTCATCCTATCCTGAATCCAATTCTACTCATCATTCCCCATAGACCCTGGTGTTGCCCCATCCACTGAGGATGTACTTATATCCATGTATCTTTATCACAAATCATCCAAACCTGGAGACATTAACAGATATCATGTGTAGAGAGAGTCATATTTCACAGATATCACATGTAGAGAAAAATCACATTAACAGATATCACATGTAGATAAAAGTCACATTAATAGATATCACATGTAGAGAAAAGTCACATTTAACAGATATCACATGTAGAGAAAAGCCACATTTAACAGATCTTATATGTTGAGAGAGTCATACTTAACAAATATCATGTGTACAGACAGTCACACTTAACAGATATCTCATGTACAAACAGTCATGCTCAACAGATATCACAACAAGTACAGTCACACATAACAGATTCACATGCATAGACACTCAGATATCATGTGTAGAGACAGTCACACTTAACAGATATCTCATGTACAAACAGTCATGCTCAACAGATATCACAACAAGTACAGTCACACATAACAGATTCACATGCATAGACACTCAGATATCATGTGTAGAGACAGTCACACTTAACAGATATCAAGTAATTATAGTCATACTTAAGTTATAGATATCAAGTGTAGAGCCAATCACATTTAATAGATACCATATGTACACACAGTAACACTTATCAGATATCACATGTACAGACAGTCATACTTAACATGCATAATAATTATTGGCCCTAACACATGTTTGTCTCCAAAATTTGCCGTTTTCAGAGCTTACACTCATGTACCTCCTCATTCTTAAAGTAATCCCTGCGGTAGTGACGAATCCCTCCCATCTGAGACACCAGGTGGCGTGTTGTCAAATGTACCTATATAAAAAGAGTTCCTGATTTCACATACTAAGGGAATCTGTTTCCTTGAACTTTGATATTAATGAAACCCATTACAAGTTTTTTTTTTTTCATACATAACATGATTATTTCCTGAACTTTAACATGGATGAAGTCTGTTAGAAGCTTTTGTTTACATACCGTGACATCTTTGACTTTCTTCTCTGGGAATGTGGGCACGTAGTACTGAACAGGTTTGTCTAGATCTAGCTTTCCTATTTCCCACTGCTTGGCAACTGCTGCCATAGTAATAGGCTTACTAATACTGGCAATCCTCAGAACAGTTTCTGGACACATTTTAACTCTGTTCTCAACATCAGCATACCCCAACCCTGCAGAAAAAGTGCAGCAAAACAACATCAACACATCCCAACCCTGTAGATCTGTGTGGAACAGATCAAGAACAGCACATCCCAACAGTGTACACAAGTGGGGCAGATCAACACCAGCATTCTCAGCACTGTACACAGAGTGGGCCAGATCAATGCCAGCATTCTCAGCACTGTACAGAATAGATTAACATCAGCATGAAAATAGCAGATAAATTGATAATTGATATGGAATTATAAGAAATCTACAAAATCTGCAGTCACTAATAAATTGGTATCAATTGTAATGTTACAATATCCTAATCAAATGGTATAATCCTGTTCTATCTAAATGCTCTCAAAAACAGAAAAGCACTCTATTCATAAAACAAAAATAAAGAAATAATCATTACCTATGTTAGTGCCAATGTCACACTAACCTCATATTGCATAACAGACAAAAAAATTACTGTACAATGCATAATTCAAAAGGGTGAAATGTAATGACAACAACATGGATTGTTATTCTGATGGGGGAGCAAGGGTGGGGGGATTGTAGAGTCACTGGTAACAAAATAGCCTATTTCTATATTACCAGGCTATGGATATATGGGTATAAATTACAATTGTAAATTCTGTCATTCATATATTTCAGATTACATGCTATATTTAGTTGGATAAAACAATTCCTTTATGACATATGTCAACGAGATCTTGATATCATAGAACATAGGAAGTACTACGTTTTCCAACATTCATGCATAACTGCATGCAGCAACCCACCCACCCACCCCACACACACACATCTTTGGTGACCTTGACATATATATTTGGTGACCTTGACAGTATATTCACCTTCACTCCATAGTGTTTGTCCATCTACACTGACACCTATGACCAAACCTGGACTCCCAGTCTCGTCCTGAGAAAAAAAAAATATTCAGTCAGAGACATATAGAACACAGATAAAAACACCTTCCTCAGCTGCCATGTGTTTACCATGCTGATTGTGGATCAGTTGTTGTCTTCTGAAACTCTGTGAACTTTCACTTTACTTTTAAATGATACATCTCAGGGTTCAAAAGGTTTAAACTTGATATCTTTCTTTACTAACACAGTATACATAATTTAAATTGGTGTGTGCATTTTTTCTACAATATTGCATAACCAGTCTGAAGTCCTAATCCATTAATATTTCCATTGAATCACTAATATATCATCATTAATAGCTTACTCGCTTCATCACATAAAGGTCTTTATCAACAGTTAAAGGTGATTTACCTTAATACGTTGAACAACATCTCGGGCTTTGTCTACCACCTCCTCCAGGGTTACCTCCCTTGGTTTGTTTCCTTTATCAGCCACCTCTGTCTGGAGAGTTGTCTTGCACTCAGCAGTGTAATTATATGAATATATAGCACCAAAACCAATCCCACCTCCTAGTAACCAATGAGATTCGTTAAATGAATACATAGGACACCAGTGGAATAATATTAAAGCTGTACAGCAGTGAGTAGATTAATTACACACAGTTTATTATATCATATAATTATCACGTTTTTCATTGTAGTTAATCACACAACATACATGACAAACTAAATGGTGAATGTTTTTAGTTATACATTATAAAAATTCAAAATAAAATATAAGGAATTATTGTCCAAGTTAATTGTATTTTAGAGATATGAACACAATAGTAGCAAGGAGACATTTCTGCATCACCGGCTTTACTTCCATTGTTTATATCCTTACAATACAAATAACCACATGTTATTAATAAGTAGATCTATACAGATCTTTACGTCAAGCTGAAATAATATACTTGATGCCTTGAGACAGAATTAGTTTTATTACCGAGAAGACATTGGCTATAATATAAATATAATAATATATACACAGAAATAATTATAATTATAGCATTCAAACATAAACTACCAATGCCAAGAATGACGGCCGCGTTACGGACTGCATGTCCTGCTCTGGTACTCTGACTATGATAGAATCTTCTGCCACACATCGGAACCGAAACTGGCCTTTTTCTGACAGCGACAGGCCAAGATCCTTTTACAGATTTTGCATATTGACAGGTACGTTTTATTATCTGCATCTTAAATCTATCACTGGAATGTTTTCAATTTCATAGTATAGCAAGACCTCGATAATCGAGCGAGTCAATCGAGAGATCACCAGCTGATTTGTGTTTCGGGTATAGTGAAATACCGAGCTCGATTAAATTATTTTGTGAGGTTGAAGGGTGTGATGCTATACACGTTTGGCCCTCTTGAAAACGTTTCAATCTTGTTCGAATTCTGTCTATTTGATGTTTGGTCCTCAAGTAGAAATTTCAATAAATAATATTCTGACATTTCCCCATGTAGGACAATGTGAATTTATTTTTGATTTTTATTTATTTATTTATTTATTTATTTATTTATTTATTTATGTATTTATTTATTTATGTATTTATTTATTTATTTAATGTTGGTGGCTATGCGTAGTACATTCGCGCCTAGGTCCACAGTCATATTTACTAATTTAATTTAAAAAACAAAGAATGAAAGAAATAAAAAACACAGAAAGAACTTTACAAAATTAAAATTTCTTGTGATGTGAAAGAGATAGAAGATGATATGATTTTTAAATATCCATCCCCTGCACTTTCAACATAAAGTTTCCACCTTGTCGGATTGATTTTTATGGCTGATGAATAGTGGAGATATTGATGTTTTAGGCACATGGTATACTGGAGAATAACTGCTCGGTGTCATTAGATAACACTGTGAGAATTACCTTTTGACAAATTGAATGCTGACCCCCCCCCCTCTCTCTCTCTCTCTCTCTCTCTCTCTCTCTCTCTCTCTCTCTCTCTCTCTCTCTCTCTCTCTCTCTCTCTCTCTCTCTCTCTCTCTCTCTGTGTGATATTGTATATCCTGTATTAGAAAGAAGTGAACAATTCATAGATTGTCAAAATTTTTGACACCAGGTGAACTGTTTTCAAGGAATATAAGTTATGTCTAATTCTCAAAAAGTCAATCTTTTTTTTTTTTTCAAAATGTACTTTGAATAGAATAACTTACCAACGCAAAGGTGTATGTACTTGTACTGCATATGTAATTTCTGCATATCTAAACTATATATCATAAATGATTCTACCATGGTTACTGAAAAGATCAAAAGAATACCGCGGTCATTACTCTGCAGTGTACCTTCATACGTAATAACTGATTATGAGGTTGATTGTATATTGCTCGAGAATTTTTCATTCATATGGAGACGTTATCATTGCCTGTGAAAGTCTGCAAAATCTAGACCTATGCTCGGTGCTTACGGCCTTTGAGCAGGGAGGGATCTTTATTGTGTCATACCTGCTGTGACACTGGACCTCGGTTCCTGTGGCCTCATCCAAGGAGCCGGCCTATTTAGTCGCCTCTTACGACAAGCAAGGGGTAAGTACTGAGGACCTATTCCAACTCGATTCCCACGTATCTGATTATGAGAAAAATGTCACATATCTTGCTTACATTTCATGTTTTGCTAATACAACAATAGAGTCGATAACTGATAATTCGATTCCATAATCAATCCTAAAAAGTTTTACACACACACACGCGCGCGCACGCGTGTATGTGTGTGTACGTGTGTTGCAAAATAAAATTTATAAATGACTGAAGATCATTTGTAATTCAGTGTTAATTAAAATCGTCTGCAGTTCGAGATCGGAATGTAGTCATGGCAATGCACGGGCAAGGTAACCCTCTTCCCCTATATGTAATTTTCTTGGACGGTGTATTCAAAGCAGTTCATAGAATTCGTCAATACCAAACTGCCATCATGTTACGGTGACCTAATTTATAGCTATACAGGCAAACAATCTGTTGTATATTTCTGGGACGTAGTATAGAAATAAAGTTCTTGTTTTCTTGGATGACGGAGGATAATCTCCGAGGTCGAGAAATGTTGTTTGAGAGTTAACGCCATATTTCAAAACAACATTTCTAATCCTCGGAGATTATCCTGCAACATTGTTGAAACTTTGTAACTGTGTTCAAATTGTGCCAATAAATAATTGTATTGTTAAAGTTCAGTTCAGCTTTAGGCATCTGAAGTATGGATACTAGCCCCCTCCCCCCCTTTCTAATTTTTTTTTGGGGAGGGGCAATAATTTTTCCGAAATGTGTGGATTTCCTGTCTATCTCATCCCGACTTCGATTTATGTAATCGTTTCAGGCTTTTTGTAAGTTTTAGAGATTGGTCTAACACCCACAGGGTTTTGACGCAATCGGAGCAAACTCCCGTGTTATATTGTAGATATACCAGTTTGCTCCGATTGTGTCGAAACACTGTGCGTATACCGATATAACAATATACCGGTAGAAGGCCAATATCTAAAGCTTACAAAAAGCGTGAAACGATCACATAAGTCGAAATCCGGATGAGATAGACAAGGAATCCAGTCATTTTGAAGAAATATCTCCGAAAAAATCAGAAAAAGGGATGTGTGTTGCAGTTTTATTGTATTATTACAACGACAATCGTTCAACATCGAAATATTCTTGGAGTGATCTTGAAACTATATTTAATGTAACATTGCAAGATTGTCGTTGTAATAATACAATATACTAAATAATAATCATAATTAATAATTAAGGTCCAGTGCTGTCAAACATTTTTTTTTATTTTGCACCTACGATGTTCCATAGGTATGTACGAAGAGTTGTCGTTCTTCATCCCGAGTGCGTTTACTTCCGGTGTGATACGGTGCTTCGTCGTTTTTGAAAAGGAGCACACACTGGAAGGGATTTAGAGCGGCATTTCAGGTAATATATCATAAGAAACTGTTTTAAGAATACTGTGGATTTGAAATTATATTTCTATTAGATCGTATATTTCAATTACGTTTCGAATGTACAGAACTTGTTTTGATTTGAATACGTTGTTTTGTACTAATTTTAAAACCCGATCATTTTTTTTTTAACCACTGCGCGTGCTCTTAGCAGCAGGTTTTGGGGTAGTTTTTTTTACTATTCAGAAATATGTTTTTGTGTTGTCATCTACAACATAGGGCCATTTTATGTTTGCACTATTTGATTTATTGCTTCTAATTTATCTTCATAGGGCTCACGGCGAGTGTGACCGGTGGACATGGAATATTTACTTCTTCTATTTACTGATCCTACCTCTGGTATATCCAGGGGTCTGTGTTTGCCCTACTCTTAATTTTGTAATCTCTATAGGACCTATAATGAGATTGATCACTGTTTTTTTATTTTTACCTTTTTATCTGTATCTAGTTATATAACTTGAATCAAAGGGTCCTCTTATCCACTCTATTTTCTATTACAGAGATAAATAATGAATTCATTTAATGTATGTGTAACAGAGAACAGTGCAAATGAGAGGCACCTGTGTTCTAACTTCTAAGGTCAACAGTACAAATGTGTTGACTCTGAACATATTCAAATCGCAGAAGCAACCATTTTTGCATCCATTATTTAGTTATTTTACGAAAGTTATTTACTGGCATGGGTGTGTGAGTGTGTGTACTAATAATAATAATCTTTGCATTAGCTGCAGAAATGTAGTGCTCTCCATTTTTTTTTTTATTCAGACATTTTTGGGAGAGAACTTCTATTCCATAGGATCTTTGTAATGGTGCAAAATATTTTTAATATGAATAACCTATAATAAGCTCTGTGTATTTGTCTCTATTGTTGTTTACACTAAAAAGAGCACCAACTTTGCACTTGGACATGGCTGATTAAGGTGGTTTTTATTAAATGTCATGTACAACTTGCAAAATTCTTCACCTGATCCGCCATGCTTGTTATCGCAAGATGTCATAAGTGGATGTACTGAAAAACCTAAACATTGACAATCAGTGCAGATAATGTTATTCAACACAGACTTTAACCATTACGACAATGAAAGGGAAGTCATATGGTGGCAGAAAAAAATTACACTCTGCAGTCATCCTTATATGCAGGTCACTTGGTAACCAGAAATTCAGCTTCAGTACATCAAACATGGCACACATTATGAATTGATAGATTGAAAAATATATCGAAGTTGTTAAAAATGGTAGAATAGAGTCTCACAAATTGTAAGTTGCAGGTGGCAAATTTTTATAATATATGACTTAGAAACATATAATACCATTTTTGTTTACCTTAAAAATAAAACCAGCAAATCGAAAATGTCGCAGGAGTGGATTACTCCCGCGTCTGCAACATTATGGATTATCCGATATCCTAAGGAGTTGTAGTCTTCTCCAAAAAATGGAAAAGATGGAGAGGGCTACATTATTGCAGCTATCTTAACATATAAGCAATAATGAACATTAGCTATATACTAGCTATTTACCCACATGCACGGATGTTGGAGGTAGGGGATCAGTTTAGGGTGTTAATTTAAAGGATTCAGTTACATACCGATGAAATGGGGTTGTGTTACATATTGTTTGTGAAGAAGACTAATAATTCTGTTGGCCATACAATGTAATTAAAATTAGATCCTTTGTGTAGTGATCATAGGTGAGCAGATCAAAGGATCTAATTTTAACTAGATTAGCTGGTCATATGAAAGAAAATCATTATGTCTCACTATACTAGAGACAAGATTTCAGACTTCTGATATATTTTATGCCTCAGCAAGCATGCTCAAATTCTCGTTATATTATTGCAGAAGGTTTGAAATCCAAATTTTGACTTTTTATTGTGCACAGCAGATTTTCAGTAAACAAACATTTAAATGAGTTTATTTACAAATCAGCATAACTACACTTGATTTGTTTCCATTTTAGGAAACAGCTGAAGTCATGGCACCAAATAACCCCCTGTCCACATGGGGGAATGAGAAAACGATGAACCTGAACCCTCTGATTCTTACAAACATCCAGTCGTCACCGTATTTTAAAGTCAATTTATACGAGTTGAAAACGTACCATGAGGTCATTGATGAAATTTACTACAAGGTGAGTCAGAGGTAAGATGTTTCTTCTCTAGATTAACCCCGTGGGGATCCGGGTTGTTAGAATAGATCCTCAGTACCTCTTGCTTGTCGTAAGAGGCGACTAAATGGGACGATCCTTCGGATGAGACCACAAAAACCGAGGTCCCGTGTCACAGCAGGTGTGGCACGTAAAAGATCCCTCCCTGCTCAAAGGCCATAAGCGCTGAGCATAGGCCTAAATTTGCAGCCCTTCACCGGCAATGGTGACGTCTCCATATGAGTGAAAGATTCTCGAGTGGGACGTTAAACAATATTTAATCAATCAATCATTAATCTCTAGATTAGTGATTATAAAAGAAATTGAATTGATTAATTGTAATAATTATTGTACCATGTAACTTTTTATGCCAATATTGATCTTATTTAATCAAAGAGAAGGTAACAAGTTTTAAAAATAATTTATTTTCAATTCATAAGCCTATATACATCCTCCACATTATTATACAGCGGGCACACACACATGCATTTTGTTTTTAGATGAAGATTGCTTTAGAAACTGCATACTTCCTCCAAAAGAATTTCACAATTTTTATTATTTTTTTTTTCGAACACAAACTCTCTAGATTTCAGACCTAAAATATGCCATCTTTGTACTCAGAGAAACACTTAAATTGATAGTGATGATGACGACATTGGTTCCATGACCTTATAAATACTGGAGCTTAACTGATGGGCATGAAATCTGTCTACTTGGTCTTAGGCAGTCACATGACATAGTAGTTTTCATATTTCAGTTGAATTTTTCTTTTCGTTGGATTTTATCTGAAATCATATCAAGTAAACACTCAAGAAAAGTCAGATGAGAAATAAATGAGATATTGTATCACATGGAAAAATGTTCGTAATTTATTTAAACTGACATTGGAATGGAAAATTGAATAATAAGAAAGCATATTATTTGGCTGCATTTAAGTTATGACTGTGTAGTGTATACATTGATTTGGAGCAAAGAGTGATGAGTTTTGTATCTATTTCTTTGAATGTGTAAGTTGAGTTTAACTGGAATGATTGAGAGTCTGAGACTGTATCTGTTTTTTGTAGGTTGATCATTTAGAGCCATGGGAAAAAGGTAGTAGAAAAACCGCAGGACAGACAGGGATGTGTGGAGGGGTATGTCAAATAGAAAACTTACACACGGTGTATTTCTGTTATAGTATGTCATATAGAAAACTTACACACAAGTCGTATTTCTGTTACAGTACGTCATATCATAGAAAACTTACACACAGTGTATTTCTGTTGTCATGTCATAGAAAACTTACACACGGTGTATTTCTATTATAGTATGTCATATCATAGAAAACTTACACACGGTGTATTTCTGTTGTCATATCATAGAAAACTTACACACAGTGTATTTCTGTTGTCATGTCATAGAAAACTTACACACGTTGTATTTCTGTTATAGTATGTCATATCATAGAAAACTTACACACGGTGTATTTCTGTTATAATACGTCATATCATAGAAAACTTACACACGGTGTATTTCTGTTATAATACGTCATATCATAGAAAACTTACACACGGTGTATTTCTGTTATAGTACGTCATATCATAGAAAACTTACACACGGTGTATTTCTGTTGTCATGTCATAGAAAACTTACACACGGTGTATTTCTGTTATAATACGTCATATCATAGAAAACTTACACACGGTGTATTTCTGTTGTCATGTCATAGAAAACTTACACACGGTGTATTTCTGTTGTCATATCATAGAAAACTTACACACGGTGTATTTCTGTTGTCATATCATAGAAAACTTACACACGGTGTATTTCTCTTAGTTAAGCATCGTAGACATTAAAAATAGAAAAATAATATGATAGGTGCACATTCTTTTATTATGATGTCTACAACATTCGCTTCACAGGTGAGAGGAGTAGGAGCAGGTGGGATAGTATCGAGTGCGTACTGTCTCCTCTACAAACTCTACACTCTGAAACTGACACGCAAACAACTGATGGGGCTAATTACACACAAGGACTCGCCTTACATCAGAGGCCTGGGATTTATGTACATCAGGTCAGTGCTGGCTTTTATCTGCTTCTTTGAGGATTTAAACTGAATTTTTTATAATTCATGTATGTACACAACATGAGAATTTTATAAGGAATGTAGAAATACATATTCCATGTAGATCAGGCCTGTGTTTCATGTTAGTAGAGACTGCAGCACATACACTGTAAGAGATGTGAAGTACAACCTTTGTTTTTTGTGTTGTTAGATACTGCCAGGACCCAAAAGATATGTGGGACTGGTACGAGCCATACCTGGATGATGAGGAGGTAGGGAAGGACAGCTTGCCTGCCAAGGCCGGGTAATGTCATAGAAACAGAGTTTCCTACTTTCACTTTCAAATTTCTATACTCAAATTCAAATAATGCTTTTTGCAATATATATTATTATACAAAGTAGGAAATCTGTTTCATAATATGTTCAGTGCTAAGTTGAATTAATGTAAGCAATATGAACTTTGACTGCTGTTTGTATTGACTGCTGTTTGTATACTACAGGGTGTTAGCTCTAGTCTCTGTGGTGTAGAGGCCGTTCCCTGACTACAGCCTGTCCTGAAGAGGTTAAGCTATTCACCATATCTTGTTATACTGACATATCTTGTTATTCTGTATACATGTATGCGACTATTCAAACTGTTTGTACAATGTTCAAATTACCAGCAATATTTGGGGTGCCGTTTGTTTATATGTAAATAATTTTATTTTGATTGTAACAATATTTGATTGGCTGAGCAACGTGCTTTATTTTACAATAACAGAACTTGCTTTGTAAAGCATTAGATCATTCATAAATCCTTGACATGGGTTTTTTTGGGTTTTTTTTTTTTTTAATTCATCCTAAAACATGAGTAAAAAGCATAGTGTTATCACATGATAATTACATTCTAAGGAATGAATAGCAAAGGTTATTGGGTTATAAAAGCAAACTTTGTGCTTCACAGTTTCTGAGCATAATAATTTGCACCATATTTTTACCCAGTAACACACTATGCTGCTAGATTCTTCAATAAAATGCCACAAATACTAGGTTTATACATGTATAACGTAAAACGGCACATTGGTTTGTGCGGGTAGACAGTTTCCATATTGTTATCCAAGGAATATTACTTAATGATTTATAGTATTGTTTATAGGTAAATATGATAAAAGAATTTGTTATATCAAGTTTAATATTTTATATAATAGCATTTTCATGGTACAAGAGTCTAGAGCAACACCTGCCTGTTATTTGTATATGATGTGTGATGTAATTCAGATTCAAGTTGTGTCCTTTGAATTTTGTAGGAAATCGATGTTAAGGCAGGAGGAGGTCACAAAATGACCATTGGAGAGATGGTTCGTCAATGGATGGTCAAACTGGAATGGTACTGCACCTTGTTTCCCAGAATTCCAGTTCCCATCCAGAAGGACCTCATGCAGAAACTGAAGGAGAGACCTCCTCAGGCTCCAGGGTATGAAGAGGAGGAACCTCAAGATCAGGAGGAGAGCCAAGAGGAACCCAGACGGCCCAGGCATATTCCTGATGCAGAGGTGTCTTTTGGTGAGGCGGAGAGGAGTGCTCAACATAGAAATAGGTATGTGTACATTAGGAAAAAGTTCTTTTTTAAATTACATGAAGGCATGAATTGCGACACTTTATGCCAGCACATATATGTTATATATATATATATATATATATATCTTATGTAGATATCTGCTAAATTCAAGTGTCCATTATGGTTTCTTTTCATGCTATCAAGATTTAAATGTTTGTCTAGTTCAGTGAGTATGCATTAACATAGGCAAGTTGTGTATATGTAGTATATCTTTTCTTCTGTCAGATCTCCTAATTACAGACGTTCTCCAAGGCGATCCCCTCCCAGGAGAAGGTCAAGGTCACCAAGGAGACGTCGGTCAAGGTCACCTAGGAGATCACCATACAGAAGAAGAAGTCCACTGCGATATTCACCATCAAGGCGACGGTCTCGATCACCCAGGAGTGATTTTGCCAGGGAGCTAGAGAGAGAGCGTCGTAGACAGGAAAGAGACAGAAGAAATGACAGATCAAGGAGTAAAGAAAAACATCGTGACAAAAGGTCAAGGAGCAAAGATAGGCCCAGACACCGGTCAAAATCCAAAAGCAAAGAAAGATCAGTACAATCGGGATCAAGGTCACACCATCGATCAAGGTCAGGATCTAAGGAATCAAAAAAGAAGAAAGAAAAGAAGCACAAACATAGATCAAAGTCCAAGGAACGAAATTCTAAGCATAAATCACACTCCAAGCATCACAGGGAATCTGATCACCACTCCTCACTAGCAAGAGAGGAAGGCGGTACTCGGAACGCATCCTGATCCAAAGTAGCCGTATAGCAATACTGAATGCCTTATACTTGTTTGATGTCATCTGTATGTCAGTCTCGGAGAACTAAGGGAACAAAATATTTTAAAAAATTTTCTCTGATTCTTACAGGATAATGAAAAACATTTGTACTCAAAACATTTACAGATGTTGACAGTTTGATTTCATGAATTTTGATCCAAGGTTGAAATCATTTACAGTTTCTCTTTGATGACGACCTGTTCACTTTGATATGATGGACCAGAGAACATTGGTAGCATCCATTTATAAAGCAGTTTGATTTCATTTAAAGTCATACATTCATCACCATTTCTCTGTCATACTGAAAGGTATCTTCATTACGCTGCAATAATGTGGGATATTAATTATTCATACTTCATTATTTTAATCTCCATGTGTAAAGAGACTGGTACATGATTTTTTTAAAAAAACCCAATAATTTTCATATTTTATGTGAAAATTGCAACTCGTTTAAAGTTGGCAACCAATATTTGGACCAAACAAGACTCTGGAGTCTTCTTTATGTTTACAATAAAATTAGAAAAATGTCAGTTTTGTAATTCAAAGCTCCTAATTTTGCAGACACAAATTTAACTTTTATTTACATAACATATTTTACTTAAAGAATATTTGAAATGTGATATATATCATGCACTTGGATCAATAACCATGCATTTTCAAAACTTTGTAAACAATAACATACCTCAATCTTTGTTTACACAACAGTTGATAATGGAAAAACAAAATTTTGGGGAAAATCATGATCGGTCCCTGTTAAGTGTGGATAACATGGAATATTAAGGCAATTTTAAGCAGTGTTCTAGAATTCATGTTTACAGATACATGTGTATAACAGACATCTATATGATTGTGAATCACTAGATTTTAGTAAGCATATGTTTCTTAATAAAAGTGTTAAAATGAAACTTCTGTGGTCTGACTTGTTGGTGTTCAAGAACCAGTGTACAACGAGATCTGTTGGTGTACAACGAGATCTGTTGGTGTACGACGAGATCTGTGGGTGTAATTGTAATTCAATAGATTTATATAGTGCTCTCTTGACCTGTGTCTTCTAAAGCGCTTTACAGATAATATATTAAAATATATGTAAACATGTTATACATGTGAATAGAATAAAATTTAGCATCTTTTGTAATGAAATGATTACCATGCATAATAACATGTAAAACAATTTAAAACAACCCTTAGGAATAATTAAATACATATAAAGGATATGATCATAATACTAAACTACAAGATTTTTTTGTTTTAGTAAAGTAATTTGAGTAAAACAATCACAAATTAAAAGCTAATCTAAAAAGATACGTTTTGAGATCAACTATAAAACTTAACAGTGAAGTACACCGAGTTTAAAAGGCAATGAGTTCCACAGACTCGATGTGGCCTTATCCAAGCGTCGGTCCCCATATGTTTTTGTACGCGTCCGATGTACCTGGAGAATATGCAAAGATTCAGATCTTGATGATCGTGTGGGATGGTAAACTTTAAGGATGTCCTATATGTACACTGGAGATAAGGTTGTTGAGAGATCTGAAGGTATGAAGAAGGATCTTATATTGAATTCTGTATTCAACTGGGAGCCAGTGGAGATCCTTTAAAATAGGAGTAATATGGTCAGATTTTTTTGAGCGTGTTATTAATCTTTTAGCTGTGTTTTGTGCTCTCTGGAGTTTGCTGGTGTGTTGAGAATGAACATCAAAAAGCAATGCTTTTTCATAATCTAATCTGGATGTAACTAACGAGTTTACGGGAGTTTTACATGCATCATCTTTGATAAATGGACGGATACAGCCAATTCTGCAAATGTTGATATATGTTGAGCGGGAAATAGAGTGTTTTTCCAAAAAGATGAATCACAACACAGTCACCAAATTCAAGACAAAAACTGCGCATGTTCATATCCTTAAGTCTGTGTTTTGGTGCGAAGACTGCAAGTTCAGTTTTATCTTCATTGAGTTTTAGGAGGTTGATACTCATCCACATACATAAGTCCGATAAACCACTTGGGAGTCTTTGAGACATATCAGTCCAATTGTCAACGGGTTCAACCATGATATAGACCCGAGTGTCATCGTGATGTATGATACGTCATAGCATGACGTCTGCATACTTTCCCTAGGGTTTTGAGAATAAACAGTAGAGTTTCAGACCCAGGAGTGAGCCTTGCGGTACACCACTTTCGAGGGGACAAGCATCGGACGACGATGAACCAACGGCAACACGTTGATATATATCTCCAAGATGAGATTTAATCCATTTTAATGCAAATCCAGTGACACCTGTTGGTGTACGACAAAATCTGTTAGTGTACAATGAGATCTGTTGGTGTACAATGAAATCTGTTGTACGATGAGATCTGTTTGTGTACAATGAGATTTGTTTGTGTACAATGAGATCTGTTGGTGTACAATGAGATCTGTTGGTGTACGACAAGATCTGTTGGTGTACAACAAGATCTGTTGTGTATGATGAGATATGTTGGTGTACGACAAGATCACGGTAGCTTAGTGGTTAGAGCATTTGCTTCGTAACCGGGAGGTTGTGAGTTCGAGCCCCAACCGCGTCAAACCCAAGATGTAAAATTGGTAGTAATTGCTCCTTTGCCAAATGCTTGGCACTTAGAAGTGAGAATCAAAGGTCTTTCGGATATGACCTTAAAAACAGAGGTTCTGTGTCACGGTAGGCATTGGCACGTTAAAGAACCCTCACTGCTACGGCCCTGAGCGCTAAGCATAGGTCTAAATTTGTGGAACTTCACCTACAGCTGGTGACGTCTCAATATGAGTGAAAATTCTCAACGGGACGTAAAACAAACAAATGACGAGATCTGTTGGTGTATGAGCATTAGTTTCCCCCTTTGTGGACACCCACCCCCATGTAAGTATTGAAAACATGCCAAATACAATTATGTATGAAAAAATATCGGCCAACACAACACAAAAAGTTGCGTCTTGCATCTACTAAAAGATCAGTAGACAATGTCTTGTATCCAGAGAAGTTTGACCTTGACCTCAAAATCAATAGGAGTCACCACCTCCTAATGTAAACCCAGAGAACCAAATCTGACTTCTATCAAGTAAAGGGCTCTTAAGATAATGAATGAACAATATCTTATGTCCAGTTTGACCCCGGACGTCAAACCAACTGACTGGTGCAAAACAACATGTCCCTTCTTTTTCATAGAGAGCATAGAATTATTGTGATGATTGTGTGGTACTTAAGCTTGGATTTAGCATGTACATGCACCTCTGATCAGCGATGCTCAAATGTTAGCGGATTACTGTGTTTCCCGTTTGTCGCACAGTGTTGGATAAATTACTGATAGTACACCTTGCAAGTTATTTCTTGAGCTAAATAAAACTACCATGAGCCATTCATACAAATGTTTATTTATACACTTATAACAATACAAATAATATTGCATTTTAATAATGGGAAATTCCCATGAAGGTCTGTAATAAACTGGAGTTTATCATGCAGTAGGTGTGGTAATTACATCTCGCACACTTCTGAGGTAAACGGGTATGTTTTCTGGACTTCTGATTTCAGTCTACTAGTGACTGTGAACCTGGTCTGAGGCCAAGGTTAAGCCATACCTGACCAGGTGTATCGAGTTACAGTAGACCAAAATTAAAAGTCAAAAACTGCTTTATTAAATAATCAAGAAATTTTTCCCCACTAACTGCTTCTGATTCTACATATTATGACGTAATCAATTTAACAAAACAATCGGTTTTTAAATTAAGCTAATAAATCAAAGAGAGCGTCAAAAAGTACAGCTTGTTGTCTAATCCTAAATCTCGATCAATAAAATAAATCTCGATCAATAAAATAGATCTCGATCAATAAAATAGATCTCGATCAATAAAATAAAATTGTTTTTAATGAAAGGTAACTATCACTGTACCTCTTCATTCTATTCTGACAATTTTTCTGTTACAATATCAAATGTTTCAGGGTTTACACTGTCAAATTAAATGATTCTAGTTATCTCTATGGTATACCTCAGACTGTCTCGACCAGTCAGAGGTCGCGAGAAATTCCTAATTATTTAATACTGGTTACTGTTGATATAACATTTTGGAGATCATCGGAGACAGTACTAACAATACATTGTTGGTTATTCGGTTCTCTAACTTCATCACTATGATCCACTTACTTAAAAATTGTATACTTCACTTGCATCTATAAAAAAATTCCAATATTGAAAAACGTACGAGTTAAGTTTCAGATACATGTTTACACACACACACTCTCTCTCTCTTGTGCTCTCTCTCTCTTGACCACATTTAAATTCAAATTGTGCATTACTTCAAATGAACACATCTCTGACCTTGAGTTTAAAATTAAACCTGGTTTCAGGATCAATAATCAGAATCAAAGTAAAAACTTCAATCATCAATAATACAGACTTGTTAAGTTATAACTAAAGCTCAAACTTTGTATTAGCAGATCATCTTGCAAAACTTTTCGACTGCTCCACTTTTTTTCAATGGTTTACAATTTTTTAAGTGGGGGACTTGCAGGTTGAATTTGATTTTTACTGATGACCTTTCATTTGGGTCTGTGAAAAAAAATTCAGGGTATCAAGATACAGACAATGAGATAAATTTTGCAGTCCAGAATTTTAAACTTCATGGAAATGTCCAGGCGACATTGCTAAATATCATATACCACTTTCTAGTAATTAAAGTCTTTATTAACCTTGCAAATCCTGGTAAGCTTGACCTTCAAACGACCTTGGTAAATGATCATGAAACACCCTTTGGTTATAATCAGTAATCTCTGCATTACAATGATATGGTCAAGACAGTTTCATATGTATCTATATACTACAACATGATGAATAACTGACAAAACCAATCTATCGAAAACCGTGAATGCTTACTCAAAGATTTTTTTTTTCTATGCAC
Organism: Ostrea denselamellosa; assembly: GCA_024699665.1. Taxonomy (NCBI): domain Eukaryota; kingdom Metazoa; phylum Mollusca; class Bivalvia; order Ostreida; family Ostreidae; genus Ostrea; species Ostrea denselamellosa. Next base: position 22,636,164 of record JAMZEH010000023.1, read on the forward strand.
ACTTTGTAGTGATTGTGTTTCAATTTTGAATGGAGAATTCAAACGTACACTTTCTTTTCCAATTTACAAAACCACACCCACTGAATACTGCAAACTTGCAGATATCGAAAAAAGTTCAAGGGCAACTTTTATGACCCAGCATATTAAATCATTACTTATGTTTACTTGGGTTAGGCCTAACTTGGGGAGAAGTTTTACTCCAGTAAACTTCAAAAGTTCAGTAGAAATGTACAAATACAATGCTGGCCCTTGAGAGGAATACCTCAGTTTTTATATAAAAATTGCTCATCTCTCCTGTTTTTCCATCTGAAACTTTAGTTTCATAAAGTTGCAAATCTTAAAAAAAAATATCAATGAAGCACCTCTGTCTTTAACACCTCTATCTTTAACATGTTCATAAAAATAATAAAATATACCACAGAGTATTAAAAAATTACCAAAATTTTAAATACAGAAATGAATAAAAAGTAGAAGCAATATCAATACAAACATTCTGTAGAGCTGCAACACATCTGTGTCGTTTGAACTGTTAACAGCAATACACGTATAAAAATGTCGGTGGGAGGAAACAATAAAACGGTGTTATATACATATTTCAGTGATGACTAGAGTGACACTATTTGATAAGTACGGCATACTGGTTTTATGCTACAGAGCATGTAGATGTTAATGGATCACAACCATACAGAACACGTAAATGTATATAATCTTCTCAAACATACAATATCATAAAGGTACTTTTCTAACTTCATTCCAAACCATCATTGATCATAAACAAAGAATACAATACTATATATAATTACTTCTCAAATAGTAAAATGAATACTTTGATAAAGACAGACATATGTATGAGTGTGTTTGTGTGTGTATATATTATATATAAATATAAAAACTATACTGGTATAATAAAATATCACAAAGATGATTGAACATATTCTCCTGATTATGCAAATGATGCTCCTGATAAAGAGTATATTCGATCGGCTTTTTTGATACTTTTATAATTAATATATATATATATATACACACACACACACATAAATACATACATGCACACATCACCCTGTTGTACAAAGAAAAAAAATATTACAAGAATGTATTGTGAATCTGCACAATCCATAAACGTGTATTATCACATTTACATGGATATTATATAACTTGCTGCAAAAGTGAAAATCCTATCCAGTTAATATTCTTTCATCACTACTCTGAACACACCACTTAACATCATTATTTGGGCAATTTAGAGCACAGAAGTTACATGACACACAAATACATGTATTTAAATTTCACAACGTAAAAAAAATCAGGAGTTGAAAGTAACACTCCCTCCCTGATAATTGACACTAGAATTAGCCAATCAAGAGAAACCATGGAGCCCAATCAGAACTGAGCATTAGACTTTGTTATGACTTGTGAGTATCATACTACTTGCATGTGAAATGTTTACTCTTTTCTCTTTTGCTATGAATTAAAATGCTCCTGGAAGACACCCTCCCCCCCTCCCCCTCTTACGGCAGCTGGTGATCAATAAAGAAAAGAATGTGAGAACAGCTTGTCATCACTTTCATGACCTTCCCTTTCCTTGTGGAATCCACTTCACTTATTGTATCTAGGCTGTGTCTTGTCGCATTCTACTGCACTGCAAGTACAACACATGAACCACTTAGCTAAGAGAGATATTGCACAAAAACGAACAGCTGCAGATGATGAACTAAGTACAATTGCACCAATATGCGCATGCTTCCTAGTCTAGTCTGGTATTGGATGTAGAGTTTAGAGACTCCAGTTTTTTAGTTTCCGCCGACCTCGCTTTCTGTGTTGAACACGAGCTTCTTGGTCCTGTTTGGTTCGCACCACAAACACCGGTTCAGAACCATCGCTATTGTTCATGGCATAAAACACGTTCACTTTTTCTGGAATCAATAATTCTGCAAAAACAATAAAAATTAATGAGCCTGGTCCTAATAACTGAGAAGAAATCTACCAATAAATCCACAGTATTTCTTCAAATGAATTGTAGATGTAAATACAATGACATAGACACTGGGTTATACTTTCCTGAATATGAGTTAAATTAATATTCACTGTTATTAACATTAAAGAAACATGTTAATTAAGAATTTCCCCTTCTCAAATCCATCAAATTATATGAAACCCATACTTTCTTTTCTGAGCTAACAAAATATGGAAAACCTGCCCAGTGATCCAGAATTACTCTCTTTACTTACCTCCGTCAGACAGGACTTGTAAGAGACAGAAATTACTGGCGGGACCTTTTTTAGAGTATTTGTCCAATACTTTATCTATCACAGTGTGGGTGTGATCTGCATTCTTCAGCTGAAATCCACAGACACCTGTTAATTTCACTTTTCATATTTCCCTTTCTTGTGAATTCCTTTTACCTAGCAGTGTTTTCTTACCATGATACTTTTGTAGACATGAGTATCTGATTCAGGACCGGACTCGAAGCGGACTCTGATGACACAAGTATCAGAAGATCGGAATGGTGATGACACGGTGGTGTCACTGTCACATGACAGGAGTGAGGATGTGGAGGAAGAGTGGGACATCTAATTACAGAACAATAATCAGAGTGAGATATCTAACTATAGAATCAATATCTAAATATAGAAACATCTAAATATAGAAACAGCCAGAGTGAGACATGTAAATATAGAAACAATCGTAGTGAGCCATCTGACACAGTATTGTAAAGACCTAACAAATATCATAAGGGGTCAATATGACAATGTTGCAATGACCTAACAAATATCATACCGTGATCAGTCTGACATAATGTTTTAATGACCTAACAAATATCACACAGAGATCAGTCTGACACAATGTTGTAACGACCTAACAAACATCATACAGAGACCAGTCTGACACATTGTTGTAATGACCTAACAAACATCGTAAAGAGATCACTCCGACACGATGTTGTAATGACCTAACAAACATCATACAGAGACCAGTCTGACACATTGTTGTAATGACCTAACAAACATCGTTAAGAGATATGTCTGACACGATGTTGTAATGACCTAACAAATATCATACAGAGACCAGTCTGACACAATGCTTTAATGATCTAACAAACATCGTAAAGAGATATGTTTGACACGATGTTGTAATGACCTAACAAATATCATACAGAGACCAGTCTGACACAATGCTTTAATGACCTAAAAAATATCATACAGAAATCAGTCTGACACGATGTTGTAACGACCTAACAAATATCATAGAGATCAGTCTAACACAGAGGTCAGTTTTACTTACTCCTTGTGAGGGGGAGGCCGGGGAGTCCAGTATAGAGCTACAGACGCTTGAACTCTCCAGTCCACAGCTCAACAGAGACAGCTTACTGCCCTCATACCGCGGTGGCCGTGTACCCAAACTGTGGAAAAAAACAGGCCAAATAAATACTGCATTCTGCAATTCCTCTCTGTATACAGGCACTGGACATGTTACAATAACACAAAAACTGTAAATCAGCTATTACAACTCGTTATGTGTGATACACTGAAATCTTCACAGGGGGTGAATTACTTTCTACTGTATACGTTTACAAATTGATTCTTATTCAGACTTATAATTAATTTCCGTCCATCTCATTTAATCTCAACAATCACAATATTTTATAATTCTCAATAAATAAATAAATAACACCGATATTGCTGTAAACACTATATAATATAATTGCTGTAAAATAACACAGATATTGCTGTAAACACTGTATAATATAATTGCTGTAAAATAATATAGATATTGCTGTAAACACTGTATAGAAAGAGAGCTTTATGATGTAGTTTAATCATTCATGCATAACTTCAAACTGGAGCTAGAGGTATAACACAGTACAGGTTCCCATCATAGACATCAACATACGGAGCTCCATAATTGGTCAAAATAAGGAGCGCCATAATCGGTCAAAATACGGAGCTCCATAATCTGTCTCTTAGAACATTTTATGATAAATTACATTTGTATGATAAATAGTTAAGAAAATAAAATATTGAGCTGTGGTGTTAATTTAATATTAAATGGCAAACTTGCTTTGTTGTTGAACGAAAAATTAGTCTACAAACAAAATATTTCCAAATAATAATACACAGGTATTACCAAATTTCTGGTAAACAAACAGCCCATAAAAACTCTACAATGACTTCTCCCAGCATGCAGTTGTTACAAAGTCACTTTTTAATGCCTTTAGTGTGAAGTCACCAATACAGTGTCAACAATTGAGAGAAAAAAAAGACTTTAAAATTCTGATGCTCCTTTGAATCTGATGTTCAGATTCTCTCATGAAGCAGAGAAAACAGTGCATAGAGAGACTGTCTACTTACTTATCACCATATCTGACAACTTTGAGCAAACTTGAATAACTGGAAGACATTGAACATTTGATAATCAATACAATGCTCCTGAAACAGAATTGAAAACAACACCCGCATATTGCACAATGACCTTGAGAGTTCACTGACCTTGCAGATTTCTTCTTCAATCGACTGGGACCTTCCTTGATGGGTTCAATTATACAGGACATGTCATGGCTGCAAAAAAATTAATTAACTGTACAAAGCTTAAGTAAAACATAGTATAAAATTTTATTAATCATAAATTAATGAAATATGACATTTGTACTGAATATTATTATTGCAAAGACCCAACAAACCGGGGTTCATTTTTCAGTTACAAACAAGACTTTCTTCAAGGAATCTTACAACTGACAAGGAGTTTATAATATACATACATACATACAGATAACAAGATGAATTTCATATAGTAAAGGTCACTTTGAAACTATGAAATAGCTAAGCTAATTTAGCTTACTAAACCCTATTACACTGTTGGCTATGAATTGATTTTCATTTTCAGGAAACATAATTACCATTCATTTTCATCATAAACTCTGACAGAATCAAACCAGGACCAGATCTGTTTGTTTTCTTGGAAGTGGTAGATCTGTGCAGCTGATTGAAGAAGTTTGATTTGAGCCAGGACTTCAAATTCTTTTCTGCGTTTCTCAAAGTTAATGAGGCCGCATTCAGTGCGGTCTGGGACAGCGGTGTCTATCATGGTAAGATCGGTCAGGAAAGTCCCCAAATATGGCACCGTACCCTGAACAATGCCCTGGAAAACATGAGGATCAGAATGATTTCTCAACCATGGTACACAATGCCCTCTTTTAAAAACCATTTTAAACACAAGTTTTTATAGCGTAATCTTGGGTATGCTTTGAAGTCTGAGAACCAATCAATCCATTATCAGCATCATACATGTTCACAAAACTCTAACCATCAGCTTCACTTACATGCTTAATGCATCAGACAGTAATCAGGTGACTGCTAACATACCCAATAACCCATCAGAATTAACAACATTACTTGAAAAACACAATAAATAGAGACATTTAAACTGTGTGATTAAATATCCATTATGTAATCACATTCTCAAATCCTTATCTCTGTCTACCAATCTGCTTCCAGGTCTGACTTACATTCTCTATCCACGACCGCCGCTTTTGTAGATTTCGTCTTCTTAGCATCTTATTGTTTGAATCCAGATCAGCAAACTTTGCTGTGGCCTCCTGCACAAGACAAAATACAGGTACAGTTAAAAAAAAATGATAAAAGGAATTTCAACTCTAATCAGATAGATGCAATGACCTTGGCACACTAAACATGTCTTACTTTCATGAGTAATTCTCGAGATAATATCTGGTTATTGTCGTTGGAAAAAATGTCTGCCAACTCTTGAAATGTATCAATGCTTTCTCTGCAAAATAGACAAGATATTTTAAAGTTCAACTGTTCATCTGCATATGCTGCATTTCAAAAATATTTTCAGATAATATCTGTTTACTTCTTAAAACAATCATAAATGCCAATCTTGGATGCACTCTGAAATTTAAAAAAGGCAGAGATCACTACACAATGGAACCCACTATGAAGGCAATAAACACATACTGGCAAACAAAATGTTTGATGTCAGATTCTTTCATACATTTTTGCTGCATCTATCTTATTCTCATAACTAGAAGAAGGGACCTTTGATTTCAATGACAAATTATGATATGTACACATATATCTTTTTACTTTGAACCACTACAATAAACTGTTATGAGATTTTATAAGAATTTAAAAAAAAAACCTTCCTACTTTGTAAGGGAAGCCCAAGTCCTTCTCAGTCTATATACAGAATGGGATTGAAGACCTGATATAATGGCTTTCAGAGAGGAAAAATTCTTCTGCTGTCTTAGGTCCTATTAAATACATACCCATATATAAAGAAATAAATATGCAACCAATAATGAAATAATTCGGATCAGTCCTAGAGGAGTGAATTTATGGCCTACCTGGGCAATCTCTATCCATTTCTGGAGGATTTTTGCCCTCTGTGAGGATTTGATGTCCCTGGTTTTCAGTATGGTGGCTATTACCCGTAATGACACTCTGTTAAACTGGTCAATAGTAGCCAGCACACTTGGGGCTATAGTGCCCCCCTTGCCCAGTTTTCTGTCTCTCCTTGCCCACACAGCTCCCAAACAATGATGGGGTATCACCCGTTTAAATAATTCCTATAAAACACAGTCACAACACTTGCTACATGAATTGGCCTTAATGCCACAACATTTATTTAACAATTAAATAAAATCTGACTATTCTGCTAACATTCAAGACAGTTTATAGATACTGGGAAAAAAAACCTGCAATGTCTTTCATTACTTTCAATAAAACAAGAATTAATGTTTTCTAAAGAGAGTTATGTACACCTTCACATTCTCTGCCTTCAGCTTCCTACAAGATTACCTCAGTGTATCAATGCTGAGACTGATTGCTGATAATTGGCAAGAATTCCATACAAACATAAGATTGACTAAACAATGACAAAGGTATGTTTTGACAGACATTATGGATCTCTTCATTTATTTGTGAAAAGGAAAACCAAATTGAAAATTGAACACTTTCATCAGAATTTCATCAAAAAACCTGTGAAAATCATTAAAATATGATCTACCATCAATTTTCATCAAAATATTTTAAACTTTGCTTTGAAATACTGACAGTCATTTAGGGGGGGGGGGGGGGGGGCATTAATGCATTACAATCCGGAGGGTAGTCAGAGACACCCCATTTCCTCAGTGTTCTGTCTAACTTACCGCATCTTTATAGGTGAGCTGCTCTGCTAGTCGTTGATTGGGTATGTCCAAAAATTCTAGTGGTTTCTGGTATTCTGCATCAATCATGTGATCCACCTCCTCCACAAGAGAAAACTGGAACTTAATTCCTCCGTCTGCAAGACAAGACAACATTAGCCCTCCGTCTGCAAGACAAGACAACATTAGTCCTCTGTTTGCAAGACAAGACAACATTAGTCCTCTGTTTGCAAGACAAGACAGCATTAGTCCTCCGTCTGCAAGACAACATTAGTCTTCTGTCTGCAAGACAAGACAACATTAGTCCTCTGTTTGCAAGACAAGACAACATTAGTCTTCTGTCTGCAAGACAAGACAACATTAGTCCTCCGTATGCAAGACAAGACATTAGTCCTCTGTCTGCAAGACAGCATTAGTCCTCTGTCTGCAAGACAACATTAGTCCTCCATCTACAAGACAAGATGTTACTTGTCTGTCTGAGAGATAAGATGTCAGTTGTCTGTCTGAGAGACAAGATGTCAGTTGTCTGTCTGAGAGATAAGACAACATTAGTGCAAAGTGTACATTACATCTGCATGAAGCTGGCGTTAAATCTGCACACATCATGATGGTGATAGCATTGCATCTTCTAACTCACACTGATTTTCTGATCCTGACAATCATGACCGACAACAATATCACCTGATTTACAATCGATGACAAATTTACAACTAACAACAATTTTCTAGTTTTGTGACATACCACAATATTACCCAATTTCGACTGACAACAATACTAATTTAACCAATCAATGGTTTACAATAATACTCAATATATGGCTGACCATGGACTAGCTCCAGTCTCTATGTTAAACTGTTTTAATAAAAGGTTTGCTAACTGCTGTCTGTAATAGTTTCATTATCTAAAACATATGATATTATAAAGTGGTATAAAGAGATTGATTGATTGATTGATTGTTTGTTTTCTGCCACACTCAACAATTTTTCAGTTATCTGGTGGCATCCAGTTTTTGTAGGAGGAGGAGAGAACCCAGATACAATGTATCCAGGAAGAGACCACTGACCTTCCGAAAGTAAACTGGCAAACTTTCTCACATATATCAGCGTGAACAGGATTCGAACCCACGGCGACTAGAGGTGAGAGGCCTTGTGATTTTGAGCACAATGCTTTAACCACTCGGCCACGGAGGCCCTTGGTATGAAAGAGAGCAAATACATAAAATCAAAAAGAAATAACTGTAACACAGAGACCCGAGCAAGTCTAGACTGACCACAATGTAGCAAATTTATCACCAACAACAGCATTACCAGATTTTAGACCGATGACAATATCAATTGAATTATAAATGGCGACAGTATGATCTAAATTTTGTCCTATGACAATATCACCCAATTTAAAACTGATGACAATATCACTATATTAATAACTGGAAACAATAATACCCAATTTATGACTAACAACAACACAGCCAAATACAACCCACAACAATAATACACAATTTATGACCTTTAACAATAATACACAATTTATGACCTTTAACAATAATACGCAATTTATGACCTACGACAATATTACCTGATTTGGAGGCAGCCTCTGATTGAAACTTTTCTATTTTGTGTCGAGCCCTCAGTTCTAGATCACTTTCTGGAATAAACTGATGTGAGAATGACTCTAAGGTGGTCAAGCATGTGTAGTCGGGGTGGTCTCGAAAATCGTCAGGGTAAGTATCCATCCATACTGATATCACAGACTTAAACGTTCTACAAAAAGTCAGACGTGTTCAACTCAAAGAAGTTTTCAAGGGCCAATTCAGGCAACTGAATGGTTACACGAATATTGAAATTAATGAAATCTAAACCACCCATACAAACAGAAAAACAATTTTCCAGCCAAGCGAGTATGTAACATATCTCACTTTTGCTGATTCTCGTTATTTTCTTTTCTCTCTTTGTTCTCTCTGCTGTCCTTCTGAAGCCATTTATATCTAAAAAGAGAAGCAGGTTTAACCTTAAACAGTGCTATAAATACATTTATACATATCTAATAAGCATTCTCTATTAAATTTCAACTACTTTTGCCCTGATGTATCAATTTCACCCATTTAAAGTCATTATATTCTATTCTGCATTATACATTTATATCAATGGACCCATTTTGCCCCATGGTGGTGAGGATAAAAAGGTCAAAATTAAAAAAGGTCCAAAAATACCCCAGTGCAATAAAACAAAGTCACATTGAACAAGGTGACTGCTGGTACACTGATTATAAATTTACTGATGGTGAATTATATGATATAGTGAGTTCCACATATAAAGTGAGTACTAAATTTAAGTGAAATCACCATTTGGTGACAACTCACTAGAACATAAAATCACAAGACTGAACCAAAGGACTTAATTCTATATATATTAATGGGTGCATGATAAGTAAATAAAAACGACAGTTTTGGTTTTGCAAGAGACGTCTTGCAAATTATTGCAAAAAATGAATCAATTATGTATAATATTGACTGCAGTAAACATAAAACAGGGTGTTGAAAGACAATCAGACAAAAAAACGGCACCTCTTAATGAGAAGTTCCAGAACCTGCTTCGGGGTTGCAAATGTTCTGTATGTGGCCAGGAATACATTAACATACGTCGAGTCAAGCTCTCCTTTAAAAGTGACCAAACTTTCCACCAATTTTTCCAGGGTACCAGCTTTGATTACTCGAATCTTCTGGGTCTCCCACATCAAATGACCCTTGCATTGGTCCAACTAAGCACATAAAAATAAATAACACTACATTGTAAATTTAATTGCATATCCTAAATTCTTTACCTACCAATGGGCTGTGCTTAAAGCGACAAAATTTTATCATGCATTAACAGACGAAAAAAAACTTGAGGTTTCATAATTCATTTCTACAGGGTTTGCTTGACATTTGCTCTAGTCATTTTGTTATATCCATGAAACAGATCACTGGAAGTGTGTCTGTAGTAAACACCACCACCCACCCACTTTGTAGAGCGGAGGATCGGATAAACAAAGAACCTATCAATTCCCACTTAATCTGGTGCTTCACCATTAACTGTTTCCTCAAGTAGCTGTTGTGTACAGCAGTAGATTAATCACACACATAAAAAAAAGTTCTGTTTGAAACATTTTTGTGGCTGTAAGTTTTCTCAATCACTTTCAGTGTGCGAAATTCACTTTTCTGCACTACAGATAATTGGTCTACCACCATTTCAAATTCTATAGACTTGACTGATTTACTATAGACCAACACTAAGTAACAGATTCTATATAGATCTGACTGATAACAGACAAACAAAAAATAACAAATTCTGTAGACCTGACTGATTTACTATAGACCAAAAATAAAGTAACAAATTCTATATAGACCTGACTAACTTACTATAGACCAATAATAAAGTAACAAATTCTATATAGACCTGACTGATTTACTATAGACCAATAATAAAGTAACAAATTCTATATAGACCTGACTGATTTACTATAGACCAAAAATAAAGTAACAAATTCTATATAGACCTGACTGATTTACTATAGACCAATAATAAAGTAACAAATTCTATATAGACCTGACTGATTTACTATAGACCAATAATAAAGTAACAAATTCTATATAGACCTGACTGATTTACTATAGACCAAAAATAAAGTAACAAATTCTATATAGACCTGACTGATTTACTATAGACCAATAATAAAGTAACAAATTCTATATAGACCTGACTGATTTACTATAGACCAATAATAAAGTAACAAATAAATTTGTTGGCACATGTAATAAGTACTATGTCAATTTGTTGGTACATTAAGTACTATGTCGATTTGTTGGTACATTAAGTACTATGTCGATTTGTTGGTACATTAAGTACTATGTCAATTTGTTGGTACATTAAGTACTATGTCGATTTGTTGGTACATTAAGTACTATGTCGATTTGTTGGTACATTAAGTACTATGTCAATTTGTTGGTACATTAAGTACTATGTCGATTTGTTGGTACATTAAGTACTATGTCAATTTGTTGGTACATTAAGTACTATGTCAATTTGTTGGTATATGCTTTAAGTACTATGTTGGTATATGTACTTTAAGTACATTACCACCTCAACGGTGATTCAAACTCGAGCCTTTAGTGTTGCTGGCCCTAAACTGTGGAACGCTCTTCCGTATGATATCAGAACTGCCACTAGTCTCTGTACCTTCAAATCTAAATTAAAGACTCATCTGTTCACATGCTACAACTAATCTGGGACCTACTATGATCTGTTTTTATATACCTCATTTCACTCATTTTATTGTTGTTTAAATAGCGTTTAGAGCAGTATGGACTTTACGCTTTACAAAATAAATTTATTATTATTATTATTATTATATCTATTGGTTATTTAATATGATTTGTTGATTGCTTGATCTGCGTGATCTTTCTCATACAACGACAAAAAAACATATCAAACGAATTAATACAACAATTTACCACCATTTCCTCACTGAATTTCAATCAAATGTTTTTCTTTTTCTAATCTTTAACCTCATCATTTCTAAAAATGTAAGTATAACTTTTTTTTTATTTGATATTTCAAATTTTTGTTCTTTTAATTTAGATTCTTTTAATTTTCAAAATTTACTTGTAGGAGCCTGCAGCTGGAGATCAAGCTATCAAAAAGGCACAAGGAAATAATGAGCTGCTCACATAGACTGGTGTTACACAGGATGAATACAGTATCCTGTCTCTTACATCAGAATTTAGAACCATGTGCATAATGGACACAGAGGGAAATGTGTTCAAATTTATGCATTCTGTTGTAACAAATATAACGTGCCTTGTATTAATCACCAACTCAACGACGTACCAGGAATTCCTTAAATGATGCCTGTACCAAATACAAAGAGCATCAACCTCACAAGTGGTGTGTTGATTTCAGATAATGATATCAAACTTTTGATAGAAATTAAATTTTTATCAACAACATCTAGAAAATCACAGGCAATGATTCTCGATCACTGAAGACGGACAACGGCATATGATATGTTACAACTGTCGTAGAACACAGATCGCAGACTTTTTTTTTTTAATTCTGTAAAGTAGATTCAGCTGTGGATGATATGATTATCAACAAATATAATTCACAAAACTACTCAATTTTAAAATTGTATCCTACATTCATTTTTGGTTCAAATCTCATGAAACACACACAATTATCACTAACCACATGTCTAAAATTTTTAAAATTGGAATTGCATGGTGAATTAAATTAGTATCATTTCATATCACCAAATTTCTATAAGATTATGGTAAATTATGACATCAAAATTTTAGATCATATCTTAAATCATGAACAGTTTCAAACTTCAGCTTTTCAAGCTAAACAAATATGCTGTAGAGAATCTTTGATAAAATTTTCCTCTGCTTGCCAAATTTCAAGTGAATTACATGTAAATCTATGTGTTTATGATATTATGATCAGTCACTATATATCAGATGGCTGAATTATCAATCTTATCTTAATTTTGCTAAAAACTGTCTCAAAATGCTGATATTTAAAATCCACCAAAAAATTGAATTGTTTAAAAGTGTTGGTAAACAAATAGACAAGGCAAGAGTCCTTCAGCATAATGAGATAGAGTTTGTGATCAGTTTCCATGGTTACTACCACTCAACAGGTCAGTGACACTATACCAGTTATGGAAAGGCAAAGATGTCTGCTGAAAGCTTTTCACTTGCAGTGAAAATATAAGTTTCCTTTCATTTCATTATCAAATTTTATTAATAAAATGTCTACAAATGTCATATAAAAAGTTTAAACACTATCACAGCTTTTTCAGGAATTATAGGCAAAACTCATTTATTTAAAGCAATATTCTGCTCCAAATCTGAAAATTTTATTTTGTTGTAAAAATGTGCTATTATGATAATTTTGGATGAGACTTTAACCATAATCATTAATTAAATTAAAACACTTCAGATTTTATCAAAATAAATATTTCAGTTCTACTGAAGATACCGCATTACACAGAAACCAATTTTAGAATTTGTTCATGAAGACAATAAAGTAATTTTGCTTCATTCAGAATCTCTGAATAAGTTTTCTGACAAATCTTCATCTCAAAAGTTTATAAACCAACACACACGATAATTGTTTCTGTCACTGAAATGTAGTAAATCGCAATTTTACAAAAACATTTCAACACCAAAATGACAGCTACATTGTAATATTGCTTTAACCAGATAGTAAAAAAAAAAAACAAAAAAAAAAACTTCTCGGTGTCCATAACATCATCAGGATGAACACTGCTATGATACAGATTAGATTGTTTACACACGTGTACCTATATTACATGACCTATATGATTCATCCGTAATCAGACCTGATTACAATTCATATTTACCTAGAGCAGTGTTTCCCATACTGCACTAGTCAGCTAGCATTATATATATATGCACAACCCAGCTCACACGGATTCAATTGATCAATGTACCAATTAGTGGAAAAAGATCAATGACTGAATTCCGACAAAGAGGAAATGTCTTACATTCATAACAACCTATAACAATAGGCACACAAAGATTTAAACCTGTCAGCATCTTCTACTTGATAGCAAACATTTATTCATTCACTGATATTAGTTAACAGCAGGACACCATAGCCTTTCTGATTTTCACAATTTCAAACCCATCAAATTTAAGTCTGAAAGGTATACATCACAATTAGGACTCTTAATCAAATAATATTAAAATATCATTCAATACTGATAAGTTTCATAGATCATTTTGCTTATTGATAAGAATGATTTAGGAGTTGCTGTGATCTAATATTTTGATCTTTTCCTTCAGGCAGTTTATCCCTTTGTAGAAGACGCTGTGCTAGATCACACTGAACTAGATGCCAAACCCAGAGTCAAATCAGTAACAGAACAAATATTTCACACGAAGTTTACCAATCATTCACCTCAAGTTGAATGTCCTCTGATTTCACCATTTTATTTTCTATCATTTTAAACTTGAATATCAAAAATTATCAGTCCAAAGTAAATTTTTTGATCATTTTTGTTGTTGTTTGTTTGTACGCACTAACATGTACATTTACTAAAATAAAGCATGTCTCGTCAAATTTTAGTTTAAGTATCTATAAAATATAGTAATTTGAGTTGTACAAATTTGTTTGAAGGAGAAAGATGAAACATTTAACAATTTCATTGCTTGTGGGATTAAACAGAAATTAATGTACATGCCTATTAAACAATTGGACCCCACTCCAACTGGATCCACCTATTTGTTGTCCTTTATCACAATAATGGAAAATGAATTTCCTTTTTCTTTGTCTTTAAATGTTTTTCAACAATAATTCAATTTTACGTCTTTACAGCTATGAACTTGTTTTGAATACGTCCGATTCATGGAGTGTCTCCAATCACATTTGTTTGACTTATCTACTGCAGATTTAGTCTAGTAATCCATATTTTTTTTATGTGGAAATCATTCAATATGTGTAAATGATATCCCAAAACTTTTTCCTTCTTCGAAACTATTAACATCAGCTATAAAGACATGGCCTGTTATCTACACCAAAAGCAAGTCTGTAACTCATAAACACAAATGCACCCTTCACCAGCCTTGCAAAACCTGCAGATTCCTTCCTCTACTCCTGGGCAACATTTGCCAAAATTTCCATCAATTTTCTTTAAGTGATGTCGGGGAGTTCTTTTTCTGTTCTGTTGCATAACACCCTTAATTTCATTGCTGTGTAAAGAAGGACCATTTCAGAGGTCAAAAAAACAAACAAACCAAAAACAAAAACAAAACCACCCAAAGTAGCCTCCCCTTAACATTTCAACATACTTCAAAACCTCTGTTCATGGAACTGAAGACATGCTGTTCAGCATAAATCTAACGGAGGATAGCTCTCTTACGCAAACAATTAACAAGTTATTATGTTTGTGAGGAGAGCTAGATTTTACAAGGAGCAACTGTTTCACCATAACAGAATACCTGCTGTAACACGAACCTTTGTTTTGAGAGTAATGCAACAAAAACTGCCCTTGGTAAGGAACTAATTACTAGTGTAAAGTGCAAGGAAAAAGAAAAAAAAATTCTGCTGTACTTTTTTCACTCTCATAAACAATGTTTAAAAAAAAACAAAAAATACAGCGCATCTTCTGCAGAACTATTCAGCAGATGTTATAATGTCGATGTTAAATGACAAAATAAATAAATCACACTGCCACATCCTCAAGGCACAATCTCCAAAAAAACCTACCAAAAAACGACGTAAATCTGACATCTACTGTCATTAGAATTCTTCTGTCTTCCCTATTCTCAAACTAACAAACAGGTGTTTATAACGTTCAGAATATTTTGGGGGCTTTTTTTTTTTTACATTTTTTTCTTTCTCTCTCCAAAAGCAAACTAAATTTTCTCAGAAATGAGTCAAAGTTATTCACTCTCTTTCATCCCAAAGTGGCAACGGTTTGTGTCTCCCACCCAGCTGAAGTGGCAACAGTTTGTGTCTCACACCCAGCTGAAGTGGCAACGGTTTGTGTCTCCCACCCAGCTGAAGTGGCAACGGTTTGTGTCTCCCACCTGGCTGAAGTGGACATGGTTAGTTCCCCCCCCCCCCAGGTGCTTGAATAATTACATATATTTCAGCACTTATAATGTACTGTAGACCGATCACAGAATAACATAATAATGAGGACATGACAGCTTCTGACTGTAATCGTTACTCACGTCGGAGATTGTGTGGTAGGTCACTTTCTTCAGATATACATTGTAAATGGCTCCATCTTCTTTCTCCTCTCTCCAAAATCGTGTTACATCATCCTAAAAATACACATACATTTTAAACGCAATTTGTATGAACTCGTGCGTAAGTGTACTAATCATGTATGTTATTTGTATTAATGCCTGAAAGGGCCCTGATTAAATAGAATACAGAATCGTATCACAGCTTAACACACATTTTCTAACTATGACCAAAACAACATTTAATTATGGTTTATACAATCCATTTAAAGGAATGCATCCCACTGACTTGAAAAACTGAAACAGCAACATTTCCCGTACACAGACCAAAGACATACCACAAACAACAACTTGTAGCATCCAAGAATTACAAAGTGCAAAAATTACACACTAGCTAACAAGTTGGTGGACTAATATTAATGAAAACACTCACCATTTATATCTGTTGACCAAATAATGTAGTTTGAGTTTGATATCACCCCCCCCCCCCTCTCTCTCTTATAACACTTCATTTTTCAGTTTCAGTAGTTTCACTTCACGACACTTCAATTGTGACTGTGAGGATTTGATTTGATATTTCTGTGTATAAATAAATTCCCATGTCAGTGGCAAAGTTGTGTTTTTTTTAATAGATCCTTACGTTAAATGTTTTAAAAGATCACGTAGTAGCCTGCACTTTCACATCAAATAATATATATATATTCTGATTAAAATACTTACCAAAGTCATTTCTGATCACATCTTATAATCCACAACAAACATCACTGGTGAAAATGTTCTTTTCCTTTAGTAAACAGTTTGTCTCATAAGTTATCTTCAGGGGGATTTCAACCACTTAAAAGGAAACCCTTAGAAGCTGTCATTTAGATACTCCAAGGCTTGAATTCTATCCAATGCTTAGATAGGTGCTTCAATTAACGTTTAGCTGAGACAGCCACTTAATATACACACATATATACTTCAGCTGTCACTTCAATGGGAAATTTGCACTGTATATTTTCTAAAAATTTTGAGAGTAAACAAAACCTGATCATAAATTAAAAAATAAAACCCACTAACACTCCAATTAAAATCTATGTAAAATTCACTGGATATCCAATGAATAATCATTAATGAATTCACAACATCAAAATTCTTTGGATTTTCCTGAATTCCTCTGCACTATGTGTTTCACCACCAAAACTGTAGACATTTCCTCCTAAATAAATTTGTAACTAATGCCAACAAACTCTCACAATGAAGCCAAAAAAAAGTAGGTCCCGAAAATAACAAACTTATGTGTTACACAATAACAGGACCCATCGTCCAAAGAAAAGGCCGTCCAGCGGCACCATGAGGAATGAACAATAGATGATGGATCAGGGTGGGAACATCTCTAGTTATCAGTTCAAAGTCTGATAACAAAGTTTGATAAAACATGTATATATATATCTATCTGTCTCCCACAGAGCAGGAGATTATTCAAAACTGTGTTAATCCCACCTATATCGTATCACTCATGTGTGCTCCTATCACATGCTTTGAACAATAGGTAAAATTTTGTTTTTATAGGCATTCTCTAATGAAGTGAATTTCATGCCAAGGCATAAACCAGCATGCTTTTAGGTTAATGATCTCACGCTTACTGGTTCTAATTATGACGCAAGAAAATGCAAAATCAACCTCAAAAACAAGTTTAGAAAGTTCAAGATATAATTTCACTATTCATAAAAGACAAGTGTTTGTTTGTTTTGATACACCCTGTCTCTCCCACTTCTGATTAAAGGAAAACAACCCCTCATGTTCACAAAACATTATATATTACACAGCACTATTTTCCCCCCTTTTTTTAAGAGTTCTGTGTGATCTTTTATACAGCCCTGCCTGATATGTCTGTGGTGATCAGAGAGTACCACCCCAAATGGAAACGTATCAAGACTAGTTAAATAAATCTGATGTCATACACAACATTTCTCAGTAACATCATTTTTTGTCACATTTCAGGTACATTATTTAGTTATTATAGCAAAGAAAGAAGACTAATCAATGGAGATTGAACCCGAGACCCCTGCATTACTAGTTAAGTGATCTAACCACTGAACTAACCAGGCCGATATATGGACTACAGTAATATTACTACAGCATAAAATTCAAACCAAATTCGGAAATCATACGAGAACTCTTCATATTAAGGAGATGGAAAAATGGTGTTAGAATCAATTAACATTATGAATTATTTATACCTGTACAGTTAATTTGCTAATACTCACAATCTGTACAGTTATTTTACTTATACTTATAATCTGTACAATTATTTTACTTATACTTACAATCTGTACAGTTATTTTACTTATACTTACAATCTATACAGTTATTTTACTTATACTCACAATCTGCACAGCTATTTAACTAAAATTCACAATCTGTGCAGTCAATATTCTTATAATCAAACTCTGTACAGTTAATTTATTTATACTTGCAATCTGTACAGTTTATTTGCTAATACTCACAATCTGTTCAATTAAAATATTAACACTCACAATCTGTATAGCTATTTTACTTATACTTACAACCTGTACAGTTATTTTACTTATACTTACAATCTATACAGTTATTTTACTTATACTCACAATCTGCACAGCTATTTAACTAAAATTCACAATCTGTGCAGTCAATATTCTTATAATCAAACTCTGTACAGTTAATTTATTTATACTTGCAATCTGTACCGTTTATTTGCTAATACTCACAATCTGTTCAATTAAAATATTAACACTCACAATCTGTATAGCTATTTTACTTATACTCACAATCTGTACAGTTATTTTACTTATAATCACAACCTGTACAGCTATTTTACTAATATCCACAGTCCATAGTACAATTAACTACAGACTGTTTTTGTGAAAACCAAATGTCTACCCAGCTCCTCAAATTGAAAGTGGTTCAAATAAAACCTTCTCCCCTTAATGTACTGCATGGTATGGAGGAGAAAGCATGAGCAGGAACATAGATATCATGAACTCTGATCTGCCATATAGGAGAAGTGTTCACATGCTATTTTACACTCTCTACCCCTCTTTTAGATCCACTGTAACTTTAAGGAAAATAACTGATCCTCCTGTCCTGACAATATGCACATCTACAAATGGCAATGTAGCATTGTATAAGGGAAGTCTCAAGTCAATGCAAAAAGCCACATAGGAGGAGAAACGTTCACAAGATATTTTACATCCTCCACCCCTCTTAGATCCACAACAACTTTTAGGAGACAACTTTTGGAGAAAGCTTATATAGGCTGCTAGCCTGCTGCCTAATCTTTTTATGTTGCAGGCATAATAAAATACTGTTTAAAAACAACAACAACTTTTAGGAAAATAATTAGATCCAACTGTCCCGACAACATGCACATCTACAAGTGGCAATGAAGCATTGTACAAAGTTTCAAGTCTGTCAGATAAGCCATATAGAAGGAGAAGAATTCGCAAGTTTTTGTGACAGACAGACTGACAGAAAGTACAAAAACAATGTCTCCCCCTGGAAGAGGGAGACATAGTTTACTTTTACTCACAATCTGTAGTTATTTCACAAATACATGTACACACATATCATTTTAATTGATCCTAAATATATATATACCTCTCATAACTAATACTTGTAACCTAGATATACAAAACATATATCATTATTTTTAATATCACACATATATCTACTCCGAGAATGAAATACAATTACTCTTCTGAGAAAATAGAATTCAAATTCAGGATAACATGCACACACAGGTTCCAAACCAAGTCTAGTAGTGCACAGTCCCATATATGAATTACACCTCATGTTTACCAACTATTTAATGCATGAAAAGGTGAAGATAACGAGCAGTGATCAATCTCATAACTCCTATAAGGAATACAAAATTAAGAGTTGGACAAACATGGACCCCTGGATATATCAGTGGTGGGATCAGTTGCCTAGGAGGAGTAAGCATTCCCTGTTGACCAGTTACACCAACTGTGAGCCCCATACCTTGATCAGGTAATCAGAGTTATCCGTAGTCAAAACCTGTGTAAATGTAACTGAGCAGGAAGGCAGATGTTGATTTCATATTTATGAAACCAACATCTGCCTTTCTGTTTAGAAGCATAAAGAATGCCCTAACAATTATTATGAAACATGCCATACAGCATTTGACCCAATGACAGGTTGTACTGGCAAACTAGATCGTTAAAATGACCAAAGAATATGTGAAATGTTGACTTTAAATGAGACTGTTGAAACCCTTTTTACATCAGCTTGTTTGTCAGTATTATTAGTAGTCTTGTACGTCTGCTTCAATTTAAAAACTGATCATACACAGAACAAGTTCTTGCATATTGAATCATTTGATTGTTATGATTGATTTTTATGTTGTTTTCCGTTTATACAAATAATTATAAACTGTAGGAAATATAAATGACAATCAAAATTGATTGATTGTTTTGTTGTTTTCTGCCACACTCAACAATTCTTCAGTTATCTGGTGGCATCCAGTTTTTAATTGGTGTAGGAGAGAACCTAGATACAATGCACCCAGGAAGAGACCACCAACCTTCCAAAAGTAAACTGGCAAACTTTCTCACATATATCGGCACGAGTGAGATTCGAACCCGTGCTGACTAGAGGTGGGAGCCTTTGTGATTTTGAGCGTGATGCTGTGTTTAAGAACTGTCAGTTAAAGTTACCATACATTTATGCAGCTGAGTCTTGCATAATTCCCAGAATTGAAACAAGGAAAGAAATCAGGTTTATGTTTGTTCTAAACTGTATGTTGATGAAAATTAAAATTAATGAACAGTGATCAATCTCATAAGTCCCATAAAAATACAAAATTAAGAGTAGGGCAAACATGGATCCCTGATACATCAGTTGTGGAATCGGGTGCCTGCCACTACGTAGGAAGAGTAAGCATCCCCTGCAGACCAGACATACCCACTATGTGATATATAGAATTCTTTCCAATACCATGTACATGAAAATCATATTCATTTACCCCAAGGCAAACTTCTCACTAATAACATCAATACTAAAACTATTAAGCAACTCCCTGGGGCTTCTCTCTGTAGCTACTCACTGAATGACAAGTTGATTGAAAAAGTACTGACCAGATCCATTTTAATGAAGAACAGCAAATTAGTCCAGTTTGATCTGATAGACATGCAGACACACAAAAGGTATTTGGTCACTTGAATTTTTTCATATATATTTCAAACAAAACAACAGAACCATCTGTAGTTTCTTTACTTTAGTTGAATTTTAAGATGTGTGTCAAATCTCACCAAGAAATGTAGAAATGCATAAAATGATACATACTGAGCAGATGAAAGCAAATTTCATTTGGCATAGAAAACTTACTAAGCAATCCAAGTACACATTAAAATGCTGTTAAATTTCCTTCTGATTTACAAATTAATTACTAATCATAAGCATTAACATGTTACACTATAAAATTGAAATTTGAATATCACTTAATAATGCGTATTTCACTCAAGAAATAAAATCGCAATATTTCATTGAAAACATACCATTTTATATGAAATATTGATCTAACGAAAGCAGGAAATTTTTTTTCTTTTTTCGCATAATTTATGTGGGGCACTGCTGAAACTGGCCATTGGACAATTTTGATCAAAATGTCTTTTAATTAGCCTGGTTAATTATCGTCGTTATTGTAGTGAGTGTATAATCGCTATTGACATATACTGACGGACTTTAAAAACGCAACACTTGATAATTTTATATATTATAAATTTGTTCATATATCTAATAAACAAATTCATAGTGGTATATTATAAACCATGTTAACTGAACACTATTCATTGATTTTGAACATCATTTTATTCACAAAAAGGCTACAGTTGAAATGAATGTCAATGAGAGGTACCGGATATGACCTCCATTAGCAGTGATGACGGCGCGAAGGCAATGTGACATTGATTGACAAACATTTCAGATGGTCTTCTGAGGAAAATTCTGCCATTCCTCCAACATGGCTCTCCCTAATTCTTGCGGATTCTGACGCTGAGGCTAGCGGCTGCGCACACGTCTTCCCAGTTCATCCCACAAATGCTCGGTTGGATTCAAGTCTGGGGACATAGAGTGCCAATCAAGGACATCAATGATGTTCATTTGAAAAAAAGTTTTGTGTCAATCTTGCCGTATGTGCGCACATTGTCCTGTTGGAAAATTAACCCATTTCCTTGCCTATGCTGCTGCATTAATGATGATAAAAAAAGGCTGCAGAATTTCGTCTACACACCTCCTAGCAGTGAGAGTTCCAATTAAAACGACCAGTTGTGACCAAATATTGTGGTTAATCGCACCCCAGACCATGACACCTCCCCCTCCAAACCTGTAGTACTCAAGGACACAATTGTCTGCAAAACGTTCATGTAAATGACGGTAAACTCAACATCTGCTGTCTGCGTTGCTAACGTTAAATCTGGACTCATCTGAGAACATGTGACCAATTTTGACGTTGAGTCAGATGCTGCTTTGCCCATTGCAATCTGTACCATCAGTGATGAAGTTTAAGCTGTAGCCCCTTGATGTTGTGGCGTTGTCACATATGGTTGACCAGATCTTGGGGATCCCGTCTGATGGAATCGTAACAACAACCGGCTAACTGTACAAGGATGGACATTAAAACGCATTGCAACCTCACACTGACTAACGCCTGATTGCGCATTTCATTGCTTAAGCGTGGCATAGACTTGGTTTTTAATTTTTTTTTCTGTTAATGGTGTCTATGCTTTCACCAATAAAGTTGTTTCATTGCGAAAACTCCTCTATTATCTTTCCACCAGTTTGAAAAAAAGCCCTGAAAATTTCGTGCGATGCTATTCACAACGCGCAAACAATGAACACAGATAAATCGAGAGATGGGTTTTCAAAATCAATACGATGTATGTTGGGTAAATTTTGCAATAAAAGTTTTATATGTAAAGTTTTCAAAGAATTGATTAAAAAAAAGTGTGCTGCGTTTTTTAAAGTCCGTCATTATATATCGTCAATGTCTGAGTGGTTTTTATGAATATGACAGGTGTACTTCTCTGTACACACTCAGTACAGCATGCCGAGAAATCAATCAATACATTTGTATGCAATATTTCTCAAACTCACCTGGCCTTCGGAACTTGAAAAGGCCATATCAGATCCTGTACTTCATTTTTTAAATGATTCCCCAGTCCTGCATCCCTGGGAATCTTTGCACTACGATCATTTTCTCCTCCATCTCATTATTCCTCTAGCTTCATCTTATCAAACTTCCGGTCAGACATGTTCAGATAAATAACATCCGGAAGTTATCAGTCGTTCTCATATTTTACAGCTAAACATAAGAACTTCCACAAATGGTTCAGTAAAAGTTAGGAATCTTGAACAATGCAATCCACGACACTGAAGGATTCTCAAAATACTTAATTTTATTACATCTAACTTATCAACCTTTCGAAGGCCTCTTTGAGTTTAGCATTTTGTATGGAACACACAAAGTGTCACGAGGTGAAATCACTAAATAAATTGGAACTCTGTTAGCCCACACCTTAGACCTAACTGTGGCAGGTTCAGATACCACAGGTCATTATATCGCTTGGATACGAATTTACTATTAAAGAGTAAAGGTATAGAATTCTAAATATAGGGTAACCAAGTTTGCTGATGAAAAATCAGTAAACCAAATGGCATAAAATTTTACTCTGTATTCTAATGTAATCACACATAACCAATCTACATTACTATCAAAGTTGATCCCGAAATTCTGTATACATAATATAGATTGAATTGTATGATTATGTTTGTTGCCCATCATAGATTCTTTAAGCCACCACGGATTATGGATAATTTTCCTTCCTTCTTACATGGCAGAATAATCAATATGTTGATGGTGGCCATTATTGGGAAGAAGAATGCCGCCAGTTCCTTAAACTTAAATTTACAAAGAAATAGATGCCATCAACATGAACAACATTTTCGTTATAAAAAAAATTTAGTCTTGTATTCAAGCATATTTCATGCCCTAGGTTACAACCTGAATTTCCTACAAATTTTCTTCTACTATTGCATCCAAACTTTTTAATTACACACAAACTTTACAGTGCCAAGATATAGACCATATACATGTTTCACTTACATGTTCTTGTTCTTCGTCTTCTTTCAACTAAAGTCCAGCTGGACATATCATTACTGCTGATACTGATATATTTGAAAATGGGGACCTGAAATCACTGATAAAAGGTCCTAAATTCAGAGAATCTCGGCATTTCAATTAGCTACATAACTTCATCTCTATTACAAATTCTGTCAATGATTATGACATGAGCTAAATTTGAAAATGAAAAACTTGATACCTTGTCAGAATCGATAAAAAATAAGAAAGTAATATTAAAATCATGTATTAGATACATCCAAATAAAAGTGCGTATCATCTATCTTTCAGTGTTAGTAAACTAGACGTGATAAAATTGGACAGGTTACACGAGGAATATATTTTGGTTCCAGCTGACAAAGATCTGCTATGCAGATGATACACAAGTATATCTTGTGTTTGAACCACTAGATGATTGGATAGACATAGCAAGTCGTCTTAAAGCATGTTTGGAAGATATCAGTGACTGGATGCGATCAAATCTTCTAAAGCTGAATCAGGATAAGACCGAACTGATTGTTTTTGCCCCTAAACACCGGGTGAACGACTTTTCAACTTGTCAACTTTCTTTCGATGGCACAGTGGTCAGTAATGTTTCATGTGTCAGAAACCTTGGTGTCATTTTCGATAGGACACTCACTATGGAGAAGCAAATTAGTACCACTGCTAAAGCGTGCTTCTTCCACATTCGAAATATTGGACGTATACGTCCATATTTAACGAACGATGCCTGTAGAACGCTAGTGAACTCACTGGTCACTTCCAGATTAGATTACGGAAATGCGATGTTATATGGACTGCCGACAAACATAACGAACAAATTACAACGTGTTCAGAACACTGCAGCTCGTGTTGTATCGAGAACTAAAAAACACGAGCATATCACCCCCACTCTTGTTAATCTCCATTGGTTACCTGTGCCCTTCCGGTGCCAGTATAAAATTCTTGTGTACGTCTTCAAATGTCTTCACGGCAGTGCACCAACGTATTTGCAAGACATCGTTCGTGCTTACCAACCAACACGTTCGCTGCGATCAGAGGACTGTACACTACTAGTGCAACCTCGAATCCGCACCAAAATATACGGCGAGAGACGCTTGGACAAATCTGCGGCCACTCTCTGGAACAACTTGCCCAGATATTTGAGAGATAAACAATCCATGTGGACTTTTAAGAAATCTCTCAAAACACACCTTTTTAGACTTGCATACGGAAATATTTAACTCACTTTTACCATGCATGAATTACTTTTAAAACTCATTTCTATTATTGTTCTTTTAAGTTATGTGTATTTCTTTTTACATGTATCGGTCATATTTAAAAAAAAAAAAAATAAAAAAAAAAAAAAAAATGTATGTATGTATGTGTACGTATGCAAGTATATGTATATATGCGATGTGTGTGTGTGTGGTGTTTTAGTGTGCTATATTAGTCTTTTTTGTAGTTAGCGCAACTAAATATAATTTGTGTTTTAAAATACCCCATTTAGTCCTTTTCTTAATTTCTCTATGTTGTATGTATGTTTGGCGATATATTAATTGTGTATGTTGTAAAGCGCTTAGAGTAATATTTATAATGTTAGGTAATGCGCTATATAAATGCCTTGTAATAATAATAATAATAATAATAATAAATGGTAACAAAATTGCCTTTGTAAGACTCATTATTACAACTGTATTTTAAACGAATTTGACATTAATTCCACATTTCGTAATCGTACTTATACCATACTGCCCTTTCAAAAGATGCAATTCTTAAAAATTATGCTTCTGTATTAAATACATTCAATCCCCCAGTCAATGGGGACGAATGAAAATGAGTACCGTACCTATACGGGACTCCCAAACTTTACAAAACCCCTTACAAATATATATTGCTGGATCCAGTAAATGTACTAATAAACCTTATCTTTACTTCTCACGAAAATATGAACAGCTGTAAAGGAAATTTCAAACGTTTTGTTCTACAACATATGACAGAAGTGGTGTAAATCAAATGTGGATTCTAAAACATTCTAAAGAACGTTTAGTAAATTTGAAATCACAAAACCTGTCTGAAATCACATCAAAACGTTTGACTTTTCAACACTTTACACGTCGACCATTCCTCACGATAAATTAAAGACTATACGTTTTGACATCATAGCAAATGGATTCTTTAACAAAATTGGAAAAAGGAAATATTCCTATCTAGTGATCAGTCATTCAAAAAATTACTTAGTTAAACACCACTCTGATTCTACACACAAGTACACTGAAGTTGATATAAAAAAAAGAAGATGCTGGAGTTCCTCATTGACAATATCTTCGTAGTCTTTGCTGATCAGGTCTTCCAACAGTCTGTAGAAGCTTTTGAATAACTGCTGCCTCATAAGAATATTAACAGCTAATAAAGGAACTGAATTCGTGCCCATGGGAATTTCAACAGACTATTGGAAGACCTGATCAGCAAAGACTACGATGATAATGTCAATGAGGAACTCCAGCATCTTTTTAATTACAGCTCCAGAGTACTTGTGCATGGACTCAAGAGCGGTGTTTAACAAAGTACGCTCGTAATTTCTTGGATGACTGATCACTAGATAAGAATATTTCCTTTTTCCATGTTTGTTGATTGATTGTTTGTTTGTTTTATGTCCCGTCGAAACTTTTTCACTGATATTGAGATGTTACCAGCTGTAGGTGAAGAACGACAAATCTAGATCTATGCTTAGCGCTCAGGGCCGTAGCAGTGAGGGTTCTTTCACGTGCCAACGCCTACCGTGATGCGGCACCTCCGTTTTTAAGGTCATATCCGAAAGACCCATGATTCTCATTTCTAAATGCCGAGCGTTTGGCGAAGGAGCAATCACTACCTATTTTTCGTCTTAGGTTTGATGCGGACATGGATATTTGTTGAAGAAGCAACTGTCTATGATGTCAAGAAGTCTGGTCTTTCATTTATCGTGTAGTAGGTTGTGTAAAGTGTTGAAAAGTCATACGGTTTGTTGTATTTGGTTTGGGAAAAGTTTTACGATTTGCAATTCACGTGTCGATTCTATTTACCCTCCTGACCTCGAAATAAAAGGCACAAAAGAGTCTTCCACATCTACTTAATACTTAGATATTTATGTTAGGCAAACCAACAACTCAACTTTATGAGAAACAGGATGACTCCAGCTTCTCCGTCGTCAATTTCCCACATCTATGTAGCAATATTCTATTATCACCGGCATATGGTGTTTATGTCTCTCAACTGATTCAATACGCAAAAGCTTGTTATGGGAGGGGAATAGTACCAATAGTGAACACTGCTTGAGTGAACATCTCTTGCATTTAGAAATTGCCTATTCACTCGATTCGGCGCGACTTTTCTCAGTGCTCAATTTTCGTTTTAAGTAACTAATACTTGTAAATTATTGACAACACCAGCGGGTCAGAGTTCTGGTGAAAAAAGTGTTCCGTGAGAGATGGTGTGTACATTATCCTCTACATTCTGTTCATATTATATGATGCATCTTTTTTCTTGAATTTAATTGGAATTCAAAATAAATGTCTTTCTATGCTAATGATTTGAAGTTTTTTCAAATTTGTGATATCTTTAAAAGTTTCCTAAAAAATTGTTCAATTTTACGTCTATTAATAGATAAATTTTTTCATTGTTTGTAATATACCTGGTTCCCAATAGTCGAGTCATCGTGAACGTTCCTTTTGTTGATTTATATACATCAATGGGCTTCCATACATTAAATATATTACTCTATAGAGGAAAATATCATTAAAAACTGGGTGCTGTCATAAGACAATAATACCCGAAGGCACGTGTACTCGTCCCTGTAGAAGCCACAATAGTTACCATGTAACACACTGCTGCATACGCCAAAATGCATTGATATTCTGTTAGGCATGAGGTCACCCCAAACTCTATTTCTGAATTGTTGAATTATATTTAAATCAAAGGAGTCCTGAATCCTAAGCCATATATATTCCTGCTGCATATATCATGATGCATCGAGTATTTTGATGGGCAAGTGCCCCATAATTTTTTGACTTTCAAATATCATTAAAAATCCCTAAAAGCAAATATATTGTTGTTGCACATGACATACAAGGGCGAGTCAATAAGTAACCAGCCTAACATTTCCGTTTGAAATCCACCTCTTCTTTTTCGATGTAATTGCCTTTTAGTGTGATGTACTTAGAGCAACAGTATTCAAGTGCCATCAGCCCAGAACTGAAAACGTCAAGGTCATTTCCATTGACACACACCTCAACTGCCGTCTCGACTTCTTCGTCTGACCGGAAATGATGTTCACGAATATCATTTTTCAAGTTTGGGAATAGGAAGAAGTCGCTAGGAGAGGAGAATAGGCAAGATATGGTATTAATACATACCCGTTTCGCTCTACGGCATCCATTGCAACTTTGCAAGTATGGACTCTCTCGTTGTCCTGTTGTAGCAAAACAATGCATAAAAACTCTTACGTACGAATTTTCTGCGAAGCAGGTTAAAATACTCCATATAAAACTTTTAACTCCTAAGTATATACTTAGTATATATATATTTAAGTATTGAATGATAATTTTTTGAAAGATATAGTCCCATAATTGCAACGGTGTGTGCATACAAATTGAATGTGTTGAATTGGAGATATCTCTAATTATATAGTTGCTCTCTCTAAAAGAATTATTGCGCGCATCAAATGAATTAATGGGATCATTAATCCAGTTGAAGAGAGTAACAATTCAATTACTGCGCCCATCGATTCAATTAATGAGATTATTAATTCAATCGTAAAGAGCAATAATTCATTGATTGCACGCATTAATTGAATTGATGCTCGCATTGACTGAATTATTGTTTTCTTCAATTGAGTTGTAGCGTGCATTAATTCAATTCTTGATATCGTTAATTCATTTGAAGAGAGGAACAATTTAATTTTGGCGAGCATCAATTCAGCAGAATAATTAATGCTATCTCAATTCAATTTATTCAGAATTGAAGACATTCTTATTTTTTGAAGATATCTTTAACTGAATTATTGCGCGCATCAAATGAATTGAGGATATCTTCATTTATATGAATTTATGTTAATTTGGCGCTCCATAAATTACCGGTTCCCGTGGGTCGAGATGCAGACACCACGTTTGATTCGGTCTCCGCAATTGTCGGTAAATATTATTCAAAGCTGCTAATGATTTTTATTAAAGGATTTAATAGCAAATGTAAATATTTAATGTTAAACATGGTCTTTAATTGTTTTAAACATATTGCTTAGGAACTTGCTTCAGGGTGGCTAACATGCATGCAAATAATAAGAAGACGACCTCTAAATCTCCATAGGACCCATCGTCATCACTGATGGCTGCTAAACTGCAAATCAGAGGAAATTCTGTTCCATAAAAAAAGAGTCATAGAAGTCTAACAAGCAGAGAAAAATAGTTAAAGCAGAACTTCGAAAGTTATTATGTAAAACGTTACCTTGGACAACTATCGTCAGTATTATAAAAAAAAAAATGAAGTTGATGCAGTGTAGGAAGTAGACGTCGATCTGGAAGGAAGTATGTTAGGCCGTTTCTTCTTCATTAGTTGCTGAGAGGATTTAGAGTTGTATGATTCTGTCAGCAATATTCCGCCATGCTTCTCTTTTCCCTGTGCTAAGTTTGGATGGAGGACATTTCAGTTTCGGGGTCCCCTTTGCCATCTTTAGTCACGTTTTCATTTCGTTGCAGTAGACGATAATAAACACATTATTGATAACAAAAGAAAATTCTTTGTTTGTTTGTTTTACGTCCCGTCGAAACTTTTTCACTCATATTGAGACGTCACCAGTTGTAGGTGAAGTACCACAAATTTTAGACCCATGCTTAGCGCTCAGGGCCGTAGTAGTGAGGGTTCTTTAACGTGCTAACGCCTATCGTTTTTAAGGTCATGTCCGAAAGACCCGTGACTCTCACTTCTAAATGCCGAGCGTTTGGCGAAGGAGCAATCGCTGCCTATTTCCATGTCTTAGGTTTGACGCGGCCATGGTCACGAGCGGGGCTCGAACTCACGACCTCCCAGTTACGAAGCGAACGCTCTAACCACTGAGCTACCGCGACCGGTGAATTTTGATCAAATCGAAATAAACACCATCAATACAATAAGGTGAATCCCTTAATGAATTTGACTTAATTTTTTCTATGCAATTAATATATCTATTTCTCCATCATTTGCAATTTACAGGCAAAGTAAAAGCAGAAGTGACTACTGACATGGCAACGGTATACTTTAAGTAGACTAAGATACGAGTATGCTTTACTAAGAATGACTAAACATGTTGGTTACATGTTTCATGCAACGAATTTAAGAATCTTACTTAGAATGTGTTCAAGAAAAGTATACTTAAGAAAGTTCTTAGAATTTTTATGCATACGACTTCAGTTTGCAAGTACCTCAATCATTTCACACCATCTCCAGTCTGCCAGTACCTCAATCATTCTTAAACATCACCTCCAGTCTGTTAGCACCTCAATCATTCAATCACCTCCAGTCTGCCAGTACTTCATCATTCCACAACATCGCCTCCAGTCTGCCAGTTTCTCAATCATTCCTAAACATCACCTCCAGTCTGTCAGCACCTCAACCATTCAATCACCTCCAGTCTGCCAACACCTCAATCATTTCACATATCTCCAGTCTGCCAGTACCTCAATCATTCCATATCACTATCACCTCCAGTCTGTCAGCACCTCAACCATTCAATCACCTCCAGTCTGCCAACACCTCAACCATTCCACAGCATCATCCCTGGTCCTATTAGCTTTTAGAACCGTCAGTATGAGAAAATACGCTCAACTACTTAGTATAGTAAAACACGCTTACAGCGAAGAGCTTAAGGATTCGTTAACGTAATTCGTTATATCCAATAAGTCCATGATATGTTTTAAAACCATCACTTCACTGTAAGCGTGAATTCATTACAAGCATGTTCATTGTAACCGTGTTTTACTGTAGATTGTAGTTGTTAGCTTAAACACAGCCGAGTAATTTGTTCTACAGTCATTGTCATCAGGGCTGGCATATCAACAGTGAGGCCATATTTGTTTTCCATTTCATTTTATACTAAGCTGCATATATACCTGATCCAACCTCAGAATATTTGGTAACAAAATTATTGCAGGGCATGCCACGTTTGAAATACACGACTGACATAGCAATAGAATACCAGTAATCAAACCAAACCCGTTTTTGGAAAATAAGATTTTATCTATCGTATGTACTAACAATTTTGGAATAAATTTCTCCGCAGATTTCCACTCAGCCTTCCATATTTTTAAAAGATGAATCAACACGTGATGTATGTATGGGACATCAACGAAACACTCTTCAGGTGAGTACTAGTAATTTGTCAATTCACCATGAATCTCATTCTTTGTTACTGAGTATCTGGTGTTCCAAAACTGGGTAAAGATTGGAAATAGATAGACAGGTTGACTTAACAACAAACGTTTCTTCACAACAGCGTAAAAAACAAAATAACATAATATATTTAATGTCACTATTGAATGAACAGCTCTCGTATGGTCCGCAAATTTCTGAGAGCCTATCAAAATATATCCAGAGAGTCAACAGTGTTGATGTTCCTGTTTAAAACTGGGTCTCTTCAGCAATACTTTTTTGAGAAATGCGACAAAACGACAAAGATCACTAGCGACAAATGCCAGCAGTAAGAAAATAATTATACCAAGACCAATGGTACCCATCGCTGCGGACGAGACTCTGGCATCCGGTGCTGAAATCTTCTGCCGCACCGAAGCGGACAAAGACGTAACGTTGACCGCCAGTATGCGTTTAAGCTCATTCAATTTTTCATTCAACACCTCCATTGTAATATTCACATATGCAGCACAGACACATGGACATGCTCTATCATCACTAATATTTGAGACCGGAAAATAGTTTGTTGCAGTAGTTATTTCCGTTGTTTTCGTTGTTGATGGCATTTCCGTTTCCGTTGTTGATGGCGTTTCCATTGTTGTTGAATAATTGTATATGCAGGGATAGAATTTAAATTTTCCTGACCCATCTGGTGTAGTTTTTTCGATAAATACTGAAAAATTTAAAATATATATGCTGTTCACGGCAATACTTTTTCTTCAGAATACCCCAAAATTGAGTAGAAAATACATTACGGAATCTTATAAATAAAAAAACACCAAGTAGCGTCATACTTCGAAAAAGATGGTTGCTAGATAAAGTTACCTCGATTGGCTGTGCGCAACAACACAGTCTTGTTGGAAGATGATTGAACAAGGGTTACATTATCAGGTATGTGTAGCACAGAAGCGCATTCCACGTGACACGATCCTTCGGCGGAATCATAGGTCGATGCGTAGCACT
Organism: Ostrea denselamellosa; assembly: GCA_024699665.1. Taxonomy (NCBI): domain Eukaryota; kingdom Metazoa; phylum Mollusca; class Bivalvia; order Ostreida; family Ostreidae; genus Ostrea; species Ostrea denselamellosa. The sequence goes on from JAMZEH010000023.1 coordinate 22,668,603, forward strand.
GAAAATGTCCAGTGAAAGAAGCAGTGACACACTCTGCCTGAGTAGAGACATTACTCAGTCTTTCTGTTCTGTCCCCCGTCTCGACCATCTCTGCATTGTTGTATACTTCAACACCTATATCGATCAAAAGCAACAAGTCTAATCTTGGACATTTTTAGGTCAATATGATGCATAAAAAGTACAATATTTACCAAAACGGGAGATGAATATATTGTTCTTTGATTGTTTGATTAATAATTTGTTTGTTTTATGTCCTTTCGAGATTTTTTTCTCTTACATATTAAAAACGTCACCAGCTGTAGGTGAAGCACCACAAATTTAGACCTATGCTTAGCTTTCAGGACTGTAGCAATGAGGGTTCTTTAACGTGCCATATACGAAAGACCTCTCACTTACAAATACCGAGAGTTCGGCGAAAGAGCAATCACTACATATGTTTCCGTCTTGGGTTCGATGCAACCATGGCACGAGCGGTGGACGAACTCACGACCTCCCGTTAAGGAGCGAACGCTACCACCTTGTACTTTGAGTGTTTGTTTTACGTCCCATCGAAAAATTTTCACCCATATTGAGACGACCATCTGTAGGTGAAATAAACAAATTTAGTCCTAACCTTAGCACTCAGAGCCAAAGCAGTGAGCATTATTTAACGTGCAACGCCTGCCGCGACACGGGACCTCCGGTTTTAAAGTCACCCAAAGACCCGTGATTCTCACTTCTACATGCCGAGCGTTTGGCGAAGAAGGAATCAATATTTAGTTTTGTTTGGTTTGACGCGGCCATGGCACGAGCAGCACTCGAATTCACGACCTCTTGGTTACGAAGCGAACGCTGTACTACTGTGGTTCTGCGTTAGGTTACTTTGTGTGTAGGTAAAGGATTGTATTGACTAACAAAATGACAGTAATTGTTCTTTTTTTATGATTGAATAATTTAAAACATCAAAATCAGCTATTTTAGCTTACAAAATAATACCTGTTAGCCATCTTTGTTTAGAGTTAGTTTCTTTGTTTATTTTTACGCCCCGTCGAGAATTTTTCACTCATATTGAAACGTCACCAGCTGTAGGTGAAATACCACCTATGCTTAGCGCTGTTTAGAGTTAGAGTGCAAGACTAAGTCAAAAGGGATTTTCATTGGATGACTAAAACTGGTAACTAATCATATCAATTGGGAATTCATAATATACATTTGGTCCAAAGTATCAAATGTGATGTTCACCTCGATTGCACATGGGGTAAATGCTATTTTCTATTTTTATAGTTTGCAAGACATCAACCAATCAGCATGCCCGGAATTATACATACTAGGCCTTGCAGTCCGACTGTATACAAAAATGTTCCACCAAGCTGGTTTTAAATTATTCATATCATAAACAAAACTTCGTGTCTCTAATTCTTTTTTGACTTGATCTTGTACCCTAGCTGTAAACAAATATGGTCGACAATATATCGTTTTGAAGGCTTTTGTAGCCGGTTTCAATATTTTGAATTAGTCAATCATATCATAAAAACAGTCATTGCCTTACATCTGTCAATTTCATAATTTAGCTACCTTCGGGGTATTATATTGTATTTTTATGGTACCTAAATTATCGTATTAAAATCAATATGTCAATAATTGTATAATATTCAGTGGTCAATATTTATGTATCGAATTATAATATTTATCAATATTGAAGACACTATTGTAATAATTTCTTTTTTCTTACAGAAGCAAAATGAAGTGGATGTAATATTTCGGTTTGATTTTTTTTACCCTTGACAACTGAATCATTTTTTTACGGATTGATTGATTAGATATTGTTTAACGTCCCGCTCCAGAATATTTCACTCATATGGAGACGTCACCATTGCCAGTGAAGGGCTGCAGAATATAGGCCTATGCTCGGCGCTTATGGCCTTTGAGCAGGGAGGGATCTTTTACGTGCCACACCTGCTGTGACACGGGGCCTCGGTTTTTTGCGGTCTAATCCGAAGGACCTCCCCATTTAGTCGCCTCTTACAACAAGCAAGGGGTACTGAGGATCTATTCTAACAACCCGGATCCCCTACGGGGTTCGTATTGATGATTTCTTATAAAATACATTTTCAAGATTTCAAGCATTCTGCATTGGTAAAAGTAAACACGTTTCTGAGTCAAATTTATGTCTTTTGCTATGTTAGTGGTAAATTACACACGTATAACCTAGTGATCCTCATCAGATTTTGAGTAGTATATTTCATATGAAATTCTATATTCTTTCTAAAACACCTCAGATGTCAGATACACGCAAAATATCAAATATGATATTACAGTTTTCTTTTTTTCAATGGGCAGATAATTTTGTTCTTCTTCGGCACGTGATGCTGTGTGAGGAAGCACAGGTCGACATTAGCTTGTTCGCGTTGACTATGCGTAGGGGATAAGGAGTACATTAGGTCTAAAGAGGGTCATACATGTATTCACATTTTCCGGGTCGAGGGGAACAAGTAGTTTTTCAGGATTGGAGGAGAAAGGCATGCGATCAGTATTTGGCGTACTTTCAGAGTTTCTGAAATTTGGAAAATCGACTCCCTTTTTCTCCATGAAAACGAGAACAGGATCTTTAACTGATTCCTTTTTCAAAACAGACATGTTTTCTTTCAAATGTTTTTTGAAAATGTTTGCTTGCCACTGTCTGGCACTATCCCTCTATAATACGTTTCAATGACTGTGAAGTAGGGATGGATAGCCCCTATTCACAATGACCGAAGACCATACGATCCTATTGGGTAGTATTTATCAACATGTGTATTCATTAATACATGTTAAAAAAACCCAACTTTCTACCCGTATTGGCTTTTTTGACGACAGATTTTGTTTTAATTTTTCAAAGTCACGGTTAATAGATTTAACATTTTATGCTGCTTCTGAGACAAGTTTCTTTTCATTTTCGTGCTTATCGATGTCCCCGCAAATTTGCGGACCCTACCAGGGGCCGTAACCGCAATGTCGCTTTGTGTATCCAACGCGCATGTTTTAACTGCTTAACTGCCTTCTACCTTTCTGACATGAATCGAGTCTTCTAACTCGTCGATTAACATTTGAAGCGGAGACTCGTAGACTGGAGTTGTGTCCCGCGTTTGTAAATTACTCGAGAGATTTCGTGAGTAGCTGATAATACGGCATTGGAAGCTGTCTTTGGTTCTGCTTTTGGGTGTAGAGTAATACCAGATAGGTCTGTCTCAAAGCTTGTAGAAATATTTTCAACAACTTTAATCTTTAGTCTTCTCATATTGAATCCTTCAATTGGCCGGGCGCACCTGAATGTCTCTGCAACGCATGAATCGCTGTGCATGATCACCCATGTATCCTTAATCATCTGGATATTTCAATTCAAATTCACTATCCCTGAGAGATGAAATTCTGCACTGAATGTCGCATACTAATTCTTCATAAGAACAAGTTGCGTCTGGGATGTGGAATTTTTTCACTTGTTCTAGAGCATATTCAATTTGAAGCTGCAATTGTGTATTCATGATTGAATTCAATTGTTCTACGTATCTACGTATGAGCAAAAAACAAAACAAAAAAACCAACAAAAAAAACCCAAAAAACAAAACAAAACAAAAAAACAAAAAAAAAAACCAAACAAAAAACAACACAAAAAACCCCCCCAAAAACACGACATTTCCAAAATGTGTCACAATAGGGGTTTCGAATAGTTTAGTGTATTTAACAATGGATAGAAACTGACCAATCCGCTCATTTTTTCCCCCCAGAAAATGAGGGGCCCATTTTGGGATAAGAGTGATTTTATTATGAATGAAGGATCAGCTATTTTTTTCCCAATTTCAATGTGTTTATAGCAATTGTGATACGTATGCCCACGAAAAAGAATATATTTGGGAGAGATTTTAAACATGGCATGGGACTGGGCAGTGATTTTTGATCTCTTATTATCCAGGAACTGATAGAGAAAGGCAGTGATACTGTTATAGGTGAAGTGGCATAGGGAGTTTGTTCTCGTGTTGCAATAAATAAATAAATAAATAAAGTTTGTGGGAAAACTGTTTGCAAAATCTGTCAGCGTTTCGCCCAAGATGGTTCAATAAGTAATAGATTGAGACACAGAAAAGGCAGACCCAAACTTCCTGCACCAGATATAAGATTCACAGAATTTCTAAAAAGAGACAAGCCATGTATCTCTAGTAAAGAAATCTAAGTCAATCTCAAAAAATACTCCCCTGTGTCCGACGATGTGCGTGCATCAGCTATCAATCGCCCAATAGTTAGAGACCCAAACTTTACATACAAAAGATTGCAACGTCAGTGCAGTGCGCGGTATACACAGGAAAAACTGCTCTACACTCATGCTTAAGACGAAAAGAACACGACAACTTAAGTTCATGGACGAGAGTGGTTCGTGCTTATGGGCATTCAGAGCGGGACAAACCATGTATTGAGATTAGGAAATATGTGGCGGACAACAATTTAACTTTGAATTTACTTATAAGTTTAGACTGCGTGTTGTATTATAATTTTGTTGATGGAACTTCAGATACCTATACATTTCCAAATTTCTGGCACGAGGCAAGTGAAACTCAAGATGAATAAGGAAGACCTGTTTTGCTTCCAGGTGATTTCATTGTAGTAGATAAATGTCCCATTCATAAAAATATCGCAGAAATACTCCGTCTCTATTTTGGACAGCAAAACGTGGAATATGATTTTGACCGTCATACTCTCCAGATTTTAATCCAGTAGAAATTTGCTTTTTGAAACTCAAAAGAGTATTGTCATAGGAACACTTTTTATCATACTTACAAGTGAACTTCAAACTTGCAATAACGCGTGCATTGAAAGAAATTTCAGAGAGCGATATCAGAGGGCTTTACCGTAACACCGGATATCTCAACGTTACTTGACAATTCTGTTATATATGTGTTATATATAATTTTGCATGGAAATGTTTATACGTATAAATACATTTACATAAAAACTAGTCTTCCGGTCATTGTGTTTATGTACACTCTTTTCGAACACCACCCTTATCATCAAAACTCACGTGCTACCTATAGCTTGTTTTGGTGGGCGTGTCTAAGAACTGTTGGTATCCATCGGGAAAATGGGCGTGTCATTACCAGCGCCCCAAACGTTTCATACGACAGAAAATTTTTACCACTTCAATGTGTTTGATTGTTTACGTCTTTGGTGTGACTCAGCCATGGCATGAGCGGAGCTCGAACTCACGACTTCCCGATTACGAGGTGAACGTTCTACCACTGAGCTCCCGCGACCGGTATCGGGCTTTAGTCATCTGAACAGTCTCGGTATACTAGGTTAGAACTATCAAATGTAGCAAAAACCGAAGTACTTAAAAAATAAGGAAGAATTTGTTGTCTGTCATAAATGAAATAAAAAAAAAAATTATACCCTCAGGTATAATGCCTTTGTTGAAAAAGCATGCGAAGGCAAATGTTTCACTGCAGGACGTCGCCACCACCATATTAGGATCTAGATACCCTGTTATCGACATGTTTATGAAGGTGCATTGCTGTTTATCGTACTGTTGTCCAGGAAACGTGACAAAGTTTGCCTTTTCCAAACATTCGTATCGGTCTTCGTTCCATATGTCAGAATTTGGAGCTTTTAGAAGCGACATCCAGAGATGCTCGTTTGGTGACCTGAAAAAAAGTGTTAGCGAAGCCTGGAGTAGAAAATAAAACGAATATGACTCCAGATGAAATAGTTGAAATATATTTATATGATGGCTACGCTGCTGTAAGAAAAGTGCTGAAAAAGCTAAGATTTTCTTCAAAATTATTTTTACTAAATATGTGTGTAGGCCAATCCCTGGCATTCAAAACGTAAACACTATTATTTTCATTATTCCGATCATATATTTCTTCACGAAAAAATAAAAACAATATTAGTTCAATATATACCAAGCTATCTTCCCATTACAACACATACAGAAAAAAAAATTCATGTGTAAAGGTATCTTTGCAAGCCAAGGGTTTTCGATGCACTTCGCTACCCACAAACCCTTGGCAGATTATGCCATGACCAGTGGCGACATCTAGCGAATGTTCTGAATTTGAACTTTAAAATCTAGCATTCGGGTAATGGCTTTTATTTTACTGTTCATTATAAATGTAAACAAGTATGGCGAAATCAACTAAAGAGTCTTTGAAGTAATATAAACGACAGACGAATTACGCGATATAAAAAATATAAAACAGGAAAGAGAATATCGATAGTAAGATAACAGGAGACATCAGCGTGGTAAGAGGAAATTCCAGTTAATTTTGCACCTTGCATATTCATAAGCACGTTTATGACGCAAGTCTTGTATTACGATTGACTTTTCGGCTTTAAGTGTCTGAATTTTGTTTTCTAGGTTATGGCCAATTTTCTCTTAAAATGTTTTAGTCTGGTCCGATTTCAGCTAAAAAGAACTTCTAACGGCAAATTATTATTATTTGGTTCAACATAACTTTTTAACCTAATTTGAGTATGCTGAATCTGAAAAAATATGTTGAACTTCATGAAAATGGCGTTAAATAGGTCAAAATGGCGATTCAAAATGGCGGACAGTAATTTTTTTCAAATCGTTTTGAAACGCGCATGTAGAAAAAAAAATGTAAAAACTATGATTACAAAATACAATAGCATCGAGAAAAAGATAGAAATAAGCATGCGACCCTAAAAAAGCCATTGCACGAAAGAAAACCCGAATTTTCTCTGTTTTTCCTCAAAATTCAACGTATACTGTTCCTACATTGTTCTTTGCTTGTGACTTTGCACTTACAAAGGTCCATGCACAGCAAATTGTTACGCTTGCACCCACACCTCAATGTTTTACAACCTGTTGTGCAACTACATGCAATCAAGTCTAAACAAGATTCTGGAATTGGGTCTAAAGTCATCAGAATAGGCACTAGAATACCTTCATTCAACTTCCATCCCATCTCAGTTGGAGATGGTAATGTGGGGTTACTTATATTTGCTTGTCTCCATACCAGCGCTTGATAATGTGCACGTTTAATGTGCAGATGCAAGGCATCGCTAGTGGGGGGCATGTTTTCGGGGCTCTTGGATTTTCCGAATAAAATGTTCCTAACCGAGTCAGTTGACGACACTGTGCCCTGGTTATACAGCTTGCATACGAACTTTTCACAGTCGACTATTTTCTGTTCAGTTAAATTGCCCTCTCCAAAACCCCCAAGAAGCCCAACATTGTCTTTGTAAACCTTAAATCCAGTTTTTTTGGATATCCCAAAGAAAAAAGAAGTTGTGTCACATCCAGTCAGAGCATGGAATGCTAACAGATTCGTGCACATTTCTGGAGAGGTAAAGGTTTTCTCTACAACAGCATGAATAGGAATGTTCTTGGGCTTTGCAGATGTTCCAGCAACCATCCACAACTGTATATTTATTTCTGAAAAGAAAGATACAAGTAGCAGTAAAACATCAGTATCAGATGCTAGTACAACAACTGAACTGCAAGTGGATTCTTTCGCACAATGTATGGCATGAAGAACTATTCTAGTATCTGCCTCTTCATGTGACGCATGTAGGGCAGATATATCGAGGAATTCGTCATTGCATTTAACGCTATTCTCATCGAGAAACCCACCAGCAGTAACAACAGTTTTCTCTGTGGGTGCATGAAGAATTATCTGCTCAGATAAAAAGGCAGCTAGGTCTTTCTTGTAGTCATTCAAAGACAAAAAAGCTGAAAAGTTATTCGGGAGTGGCACATCCTTATTTTCAATAACCCTTCTAACTGGCTGCTGCCCTTTTGCCCTACGAGAACGAGTGCCCGATTTTATAGATTGTTCCCTGTAACGGTCGAACAGAACATCAACTCTTGAATACATGGCCCCTTTTCTCACCACAGTGGAAACAAACTCATCTGCAAAGTCTCCAAATGTTTTCATGCCATGTGTTTTCATGCTCTGAACTAAAGCCTGGCCATCTATGATCAAAGCTGGTGATTCGCCTACATTTTCGACTCGCGCCCTTACATCAAAATCTTGAAGTATGTCTTCTAAAACAACAGATTTGTTTCCAGACTTTAGTGCACCGCTGGTATCCGCTATAGATATCGGCACAGGAAGGAGCTCGTGTTTCAAAATCTGCTCTAAATCAACCTCTCGTCCGGCCTTATATGCAATGACAAGTCTCTGCAGTATGTTCCGATCTGCCTTTAGAATTTTTTTCTTTTCCACAGCTTTTGGTACAACTTGTACCTTGTATAAGGAGTCAAATGTTAATGAGCAGCTTTTTTTCAGAACACTTCTCAAAGGAACTTGTAAACTACTTGTTTCTATGTTTGGTATCAGACGATCTTTTACGAAATTCTCTAATGATATCTGTCCCAAATTTGCTGCAGAAAGTAAGGACTCCTTGATCATATCTGTAGCTTTGTCTTTTGTAACTATATTGATCAGTTGATCTCTTTCGTACAAAAGGTCAAATACTCTAAACCTTTTCATTGCATCAACGAGCGAATCCTCATACACTGCATCAGTAACTTGTCGACTCTTTGATGCGTCCTTGTGTGTGAGAATGTCATCTGGATTCACATCGTACATCACCTTTGTAAGAAGACTTATATGAGATCTCAGATTGTAGGAAAGGGACCACCTACTGAGAGCAGATGGAGTCCTAGTAATTCCTACAATTCCACCACCTTTCTTACCCGTGGCGTTTAGCCATTCTTGACTTTGGTCTGGGTCAACTTGATTGAAAGTTCCAGCACTTCTCTTGACGACAAAATTTCCATCCTGAAACTCTGATAGTACTTCAATAGGCAATTGGTGGCAATCAGCAAGATACACACTACCCCACCTAGCATAATTTGTATGGTCATATCGGAAGAACCATGGGAGCATTGAACGGAAAGACTTCAAATATAAATCCCAAAGCCCATCTCTTTCTGACTTTGTAAACATTAAAAGGATAGAAACCATGTCCAAATATGACCACCAAAACAGGACATTTGGGTTGTCAATTTCCTGTCTGAAACTTGAAAAATACTCTTTGAAAACAGGATTTTGCAGTTGGTCAATGCTAGAAAGTATGTCTTGCTGTTCAGTCATGATGCCATTCAATGTTTGCGAATGATCAACATTTTTGGTAGATACAAATAACACAAAGTCTGGCAGTAAAATCTTCCAGATTGCTTGAGCAGTAATTTTATGGGCTCTCATGCCACGACTGTAGTGCTTTCCACCTAATACATTTTCAGCAGCCACAGGTCCTAATAACTCGCATTCCATCCACAGTTCATGCAAACCAGAACCTCTCATATGATCTCCTATACATTTCATGAAATTCATAGCTATATGTAAGCCACCCATTCTTGGAACAAGCCTGTCTCTATACTCAGGAACTGACCATTTTAAATCCATCAACTTAAAGTACAAAGCTTGATCAACTGTGATAACTGTATGACGTTGACCAAGATGCTCAGATATGTGCATGCATTTCTGGACAACTGTGTTAAGTGTATCCATTTCATGAGCAGGTGCTTGTACAATAGGCATGTAACCAACAAGTGTGAGATCCGGGTTTTTACTACTGACAGACTGATTATGTCCTGACCAACTAGCTGGGACTTTCTGCTTATGTCTGTGCAAATGAAACGCCAATTCATTAGCAAACTCTTGAGAGGACAATTGATTCTCTGAGTCAGAAGGTTGGAAGATATCTAACGTAACTGGTCTGGGATAGTGAGGTTGTGATTTTCCTTCTACTATTGGGGAAATGACAATACTGTCCATCTGAGGAGGTACCTTCAATGTCTCATTTGAAGATGGACTTATGTGCTGAAGGTTAATGTCATTTCCCGACCCTCGTTGCCAACATGCTATCTGCGTTGCATGGAATGTTTCCTTGCCATCCAGTGTTGAATCACTAATATCAATATTGTCAGCTGTAAAGTGTGTGAAAACGCTTGGCTTTAAATTCGAGGGAAGGAAATGTCCAGTCCTTTCTTCCATAGACTGAAGGCTTTCCTCTGCAAGCCCAGTGTCAACACGCAGAACATCTTTATAACTCAGGGTGTGACCAGCACTATTAAACAAGTTTAACAGCTGTTTTGACCTTGTCATTTGATGCAAGGTGCATGCAAGGCCAATATGCTTTGGAGTCCACTTTTTTCCATTACTTACCCCATACACAATATCCTGAGCTACGCTCACTATTTTCTTCTGTCTGCTGCAATCTGGATTGTCGTTGCGAAAAAATGAGTTAATTGGGATCTAATCGTTTTTTTCACAATTTTAATTGTTTAACGAACATTGAACAATTTATTCTATTTTTCAGACACATATAAGTTTAGTACAAGCCTTTAAATTGCTTTAATTTGCAATAAACTTTTTTAAAATAAAGCCATATAGATAATTTTGCAAATTTCAACACCGCCATTTTGAATCGCCATTTTGACCTATTTAACGCCATTTTCATGAAGTTCAACATATTTTTTCGGATTCAGCATACGCAAATTAGGTTAAAAAGTTATGTTGGACCAAATAATAATAATTTGCCGTTAGAACCCATTTCTAGCCTCTTTTTTCAAAATCTGGACCAGACTATTTAGCTTGTTGAAGCGCATAATATATATATACTGGGACAGATTGTCATTTTGACAGGGGCTGTAATTCAGAACTTCTGACAACTGTTTGAAAACTTTAAATAAAGTTGAAAAAATTACCCTACAATTTTTCAGTGGTATTTGACCCACACACAACCGACACAGTTCCATCGTTGAGATTGATCCCGAAACTTGGTCTTTGACACTCATGTTTCTTTTGAATGAAAGCTATCATTTCATTGGTCGAACCGTGGAACCAATGAAAACTTGGCCACAGTTTTCGTGGCGCAATCTGCCAAGGGTTTGTGTGGTTGAAAGGGACATTATTTATTGTTATATTTTTACTTAGCATTCAAAATAAATATTGAATTCATGTTAAAACATAAACACGCACATAGATATATTGTAGCACAAATAAGATTTTTGCAATTGACTGGAAAAGCATATTAAAAATGCACTCGATAATTTCATCACAGAGAATATCAGTCTTTTAAGTAAATGATTGCAGTCGGCATATTCACTTCGTGTACAATGACCTCTGGAATACCTTGGAGATCAGAAAATCTTTAACCCTATCAGTCCTATCTTTAATGAGGGTATTACTAGTCAGCTGATATTTTCAACTCCGTGTACTTTCTACTTAATTTTTAATCTAAGGAAATTCAAAAGTCGATGCCCCATTAAGCATGTATGTATTTATCATTTCTTACTTGATTGATTTTTGCTCCAGATATGAGAAAATCCTAAAATCAATGTTCCAATAAGTTATATATACACTATATTACTTACAATACCTTACGAATGTCTTTATGAATGAAATTCTAAATTCAAAACTTCATATATAAGTACTATTATTCAAAATACGTGAAAATAATATTAATGTGCAGATAAACAAAATTTACCAGTTTTCCCTCGTAGCCTTTGTCCGTATATACCAAATGAATTTGTTTTGCAATGAGAAATGCAAGAGACCTCCCATACTCAAACAGGCGTCCCTAGCTTCCAGCCAAGTTCGACGACCGGGGAACAAATGTATGTCTCTTAACCATTTGTCTCCGAGGTACACTGAAATTAGACTCATTGTTAGGTTCTAGTAACCAGCTACTTGAATTTGAAAAATTTGGCTATTTAAAATAGTCCCAACCCCCTGTGATGTCATTAGAATTGGCAAAATCAGTTAATTATCTATTTAGATTTATTAGTATCCATGATGAAACATATTTTGTTGGAATCTTTTCCAATAGTTATCGTAAAAAATCTTGTTAAGCATAAAAATATTTTTAAAAAGTAAGTTATATATGAATAATTATTTGTGTGTTTTCATTGAATTCTTCATAAGTCAGTTATGCGATAGATTTCCTGTATTTTTTCACAGACATTTTGTATATTTAAAAAAAAAAAAAGAAACGGTTTCATGAAATACTTACGAATACTGTTATACGTGTATCGTTATAACCAGGTTTTGTGAATTTTTGATAAAGCTGTTCAAGGAAAATTGCAATTTTCTGACGTTGATATAAGATTCTGATCAGGTCTGTTTTCCATCTTAAAAAGTATGATGACCTATACATTTCACTTGATAATTAATCAGTTATAACTCCAATGAATTGAAATAAATACATTTTCCACACTTCTACCAAATAACAATGCGAAGATGGAGTTACTTTACATTTAAGTAAAATACTTAACTACTAGTAGCCGGTGCTATATAGTGAGGCTTTCCCCCGGAAGATTGGCCATGTAGTGAGACTTCCCCCGGAAGACTGGCTAGATAGTGAGACTTCCCCCGGAAGACTGGCTAGAGAGTGAGACCCCCCCCCCCCGGAAGACTGGCTAGAGAGTGAGACTTCCTCCGGAAGACTGGCTAGATAGTGACACTTTCCCCGGAAGACTGGCTAGATAGTGAGATTTCCCCCGGAAGACTGGCTATATATTGAGACTTCCCCCGGAAGACTGGCTATATAATGGGACTTTTCCCCGTAAGACTGGTTATATAGTGAGACTTCACTACATAGCCAGTCTTCCCCTTTATAGTGAGACCCCCCCCCCCCCTTTTACCTGACTATCCGGAATAATCCTTTCCGGTATAATTTACATGTATCTATTGAAATACAAGCACGATTTCTTTTATGTTTTGTTTTAATTCAGTTTACCACACCATGATATACGGAGATTAGTAACTTTAAAAAGACCGATGAATATATCAGTCGATGTGGCTTCTTGGTCAGTGCATGAGGTTGTGTTAACAATGAATATTTTCATATTTTAACTTGCGTGATTAGAATCAAACCTTCAATAGATTTTGTTTTATTGTCGCGTTAAGCGACAATTAAAATAAAAAAGAGTTAATGAAAGTTTTATTTTAATCAAACAATATTTTAACTTGACTTTAGGACAACCTCAGTTTGAAGTGTCAGCTTATAATCAATCTATACAATCCTAAGTTAATTATTGGAATCTGATGTTTTATCATGGCGTGCAATCAGGAGTGGTTTCAGCTCAAGGAGGAAAGGGGGGGGGGTGGAACAGGAGAGGCGCGAACCAATCCTCGTAGGCAATGGGTCTGAAGAATCTGTCGTTATGCCCCCAGTGTGTCCATGGCTAAGCCCTGGTGGGGGTGGGGTGGGGGGTGAAGTCCATGGTGTTATAGAGTCGATCTCCCTCTGTAGGCTCCCCCTCAGAAAATCTACTACTGGCCATTTAGTGTTACTTTAGGAGAATCCAGAGGGGTATTTACGCTTATCTTGAAATTTCCATAAGTTATTCTCAATATACTCACCATTTGATTAATTGTCACATAATCACCATATGAAAGCCCCTTTAAATTTAGATGAAGCTAGGTTTTCATGTGCGTAGTGCTGGGTGTTAGATTTGCACTCTAGCTATACGCGTAAATTCTCAAGAATAGGATTTACAATTAACCTCTCTCACTTGCACTTCTTTATGAAGCTTCTTTAGGGGATATTAGTTAAAGGTCATTTTGTTGATTTTTTTGGTGAAGAAATAAAATGAGTGCAAATTATTCATACAAATTATTTTCTGTGTATAATAACGATTTTATTCATTTAGCTGGATTTATTTCCAAGTTCAAAACAATTTTAATCTTCAAATTGCGTCCCTTTAATTGTCGCCTCCTGGACTATCATTTCAAAGTTGATACACATCATTCGGTTTTCTTTTTTCTTTTTTTTTTTCTTTCTTTTTTTGGTTGCTGAAAAAACAAAGGATAGGAAAGGCATAGGGTAATTTGAGGCTACAACCCCCCACCCCCCATGAGCTTTACTATCTCTTTAATTAGATGAATGTACTCAATTTATCATATGATGGATATCTCTAATTCAGTTATCGCCTTCGCATAGGATTACTTGAAAAGACAGGGTTGGTATATAAGCATCACACAGTGTACACTAATTGCTTAAATTAATGACATCGGTTAAAATATGACACGCGATACCAGTAGGTGAATCATTCAGAATATCTTCAGTTGTATGGTATAATTATTTTATTAATGTTAATCAATAATCTTTATTTTAAATAACAGATGATATAATTAATTCATGTCGGTTTAAATTTCTTTAAAGACACATTTTATTCCAATATATCTTTGATAAGCTCATTCAAATCAGTAGTTGAACGACTGATAAAAGAAGGTACCCATTCAATTATTTTATCAAAGATTTTGATAAAATTGCAACCAACCACGTATGTATGGTGTATTGTAGTGGAAGTTTCATTTGGCTCATTTAATGTCATAGGCAAGCTTCCAGTGGAAATTTGAAAATAAAATCCAGACCAAGTAAGTAGGGTGGAAGCCTCACTATTGATAGATTGATAGTTTAAGGGGAGGGGTCTCACCATAGTATCTCACTGTATAGCCAGACATCTCCCTAGGGGGAAGTCTCGCTATATAGCCATTCTTTCGGCGGGAAGTCTCACGATATAACAACGGTTATTTAAGTGCAAAATTTAGAGCTACCAGTATCCAGCTATTGTAAATATTAAAGTACTAGTAACCGGTTATCTAAGTGAAATATCTAGCTACTAGTAACCGGTTATCTAAGTGAAATATCTAGCTACTAGTAACCGGTTATCTAAATGAAATATTTAGCTACTGGTAACCGGCTGTTAAGTAGAATATTTAATTGCTAGTAACCGATTATTTAAGAATAATTTAGCTACTAGTAACCGGCCATTTAGGTAAAATATTTAATTGCTAGTAACCGATTATTTATATGAAATATTTAGCTACTAGTAACCGGTTATTGAAGTGAAAAAGCTACCGGTAGCTACTACTCTCCATATTTCTAGCTAAGGCAGGCACAGTGTAGTTGCTAGTAACAGCTACAAGTATTTGGAGAACAAATACCATTTTGTATTCATTATGAGGAACTTCGTCATAAATATATCAAATTGTATTATTAGCACAAACCATCTGTTTTCAAATTTGTACAATTAATTTATACATGTAATTAAGTGTTCATAAAGTCCGTAAACTTTGTAACATTGATGTCATAAATATGTAATGTCTTACGCAAAATATTATCATCATTAAGTAACAGTTTACTGAGTTTCAATATAATGTTTTATTGACCTGATCAAAGTATAATACTGATCCACGACGAATTTCAAGGTCAATATACGCTCATCAGTTATCAGTTGATAATGTTTTGGTAATGAAGTGGTCTTAGATAGGGAATTCTAGCTTGCAATACTTGGGCCGTTATTGAACGCCAACTTTGGTAAGCTCTTGTGGCTGATTTCAGTATCTTATCTATTAAAGCATCAATTCATTCTTGTCAGATTTGAACCCTGATATACAGTTAAGGACCAACAAATACTGTTATTTACAATTTGAAATCTTGACTAACATTGATCGCTTGGGTGGACGGATAAAAACGCGCCTAATGGTGATATCGCACGCACTTAATGCTTCAGTGTGTAGATAACGAAAAAATCTATAAATCATCCCCATAAAACAAATGAAATATCGTTTAGCTATATAATAAAGGAGAGACTAAAATCATACAAATGCTGTTTGATGTGTATACAGAATGTTTGAGTTTTGTACTGAATTCTCCTTAATTTTGATAATGTCAACTCCGTGTAGTTATGTCTTCTTTTTTTTTTTTTTTTTGTATTCGTGTTAATTTTTGACAGAATTTTATATTGCAGTCTAAATTAACATTACGTTTACGTGTTTATACAAGTAACAAGTCTTTTGAAGATGATTGTGTTGAATCTGTATTCAGGGTCTACTAACTGTTTATTTATATTTTTTCCTCTGAATTTTATCAGCATTAGGTTTGCTAATTTGTAAAGTTTTAATTTTTTATAATACAGAGATGAAGTAGTTCTCATCGCTGTAGTATATTAGTTTTACAATCTCATACTAATGACAGTTTGATATATTATGTAACATTGACCTATTGAATTAATGTTTGAGCATATCTGTGTTTCAGTATTTAGCTTTTAAAAGTATATATATTGCACACGTCAATTCCATACGGTCCTTCGGATGAGACCGCAAAAACCGAGATCCCTCCCTGCTCAAAGGCCGTAAGCGCCGAGCATAGGTCTAAATTTTGCAGCCCTTCATCGGCAATGGTGACGTCTCCATATGAGTGAAAAATTCTTAAGCGGGACGTTAAACAACATACAATAAATTTCATACAAAAGACAATTTGATTTAAGCAGGTGTCGTTGAAAGGCATGTACTGAAAAAAAATATTTCTAGTAATTATATAATTATATTTCTCATGATTTTTATTCTTTTTATTAATTTTGTTAGGGTTTCTTTCAGTGGTTTCCTTCCAATTTGAAAACCACGTATATTATGCTGATTACATTGAAAGTTTACGTAAGCAACATAACTGTGATAAATATTTGACCCAATTTGAAAGTTCATTTCAAATTCAAAGCTCTCTGTGTATATCAAAGAGTTTCTACAAGCAATAAGCAAGTATTTCGCACATGAAAACGTGATATTTTAATTTTAATAATAACTACTCCCTTGTAATCCGGGTTAGAATAACTCCTCAGTACATGTAGCCTTATCATAAGAGGCGACTAAATGGGGCGGTCCTTCGGATGAGACCGCTAAAACCGAGGCCCCGTGTCACAGCAGGTGTGGTACGAGAAAGAGAAAAGATCCCTCCCTGCTCAAAGGTTGCTTATACAGTAGTTTATATCATATCCAACCTCCTTTCTTTAATGTATAATTGTACATTTATGAGAATAAAGAATTGAATAGGAATTGAAAGGCCATAAGCGCCGAGCATAGGCTTAAATGTTGCAGTCCTTTAGTAATTTTACTAGCTAGGTAACGAAATTACCTTCTGGTTTACAGGTCTGTGTGCTTGTCTAGTTGTCAACGCTTTGCGCTGTTTATAGCAGAATAATCCAGAAGTTTCCTCTGACCATTATCAGGGGAAACCAAAACCCTCTCATAAGTCGGTTTTGTGATTATGTGATAGTCTAGTTTATCCTTCTACATTATGAATTCGGTAACGCATCACATTCACTTTGAAAATATTTTTAAAAATACCATTCATATCAATCCCGCAGATTGAATGATTATTTTATGTCACGTCGAGATGTTTTCACTCATATTGAGGTGTCACCAGCTGTAGGTCAAGTACCACTTTAGATCTATGCTTAGAGTTGAAGGCTGTAGCAATGAGGATTCTCTTAACGTGCCAACGCCTGCCGCGACACGTGACCTCCGTTTTTATGGACCTAAGACCCGTTATTGTCGAGCGTTGGCGAAGGAGCATTTACTAACTATGCTTACGTCTTAGGTTTGATGCGGCCATGGCAAGAGTGGGGCTTGAACTCATGACTACCCGATTACGAAGCGAACTCTTTACCACTGAGCTACCATGACCGGTGTCAGTCCCGCAGAAACGAAAACATTAATTCCACAGAAACGCATATACAGATTGAAAACCCATGTCAGAACAGACCGTGATCTTGCGCGGCCTGTAATAAAGCTAACGTTACCAAGTTCCTATTAATCTGAGTTTTAACAGGTTGATAAAAAACGAGGTTTAGTTTCTTCGATTTTATAGAGAAAACTTTATAAAAATGTGCACTTCGTCTAATTACAGGGTTGTGGAAGGGGGTGTTACACCCGTATTTGATGCTTATTTCCGTCCAAGTCATGATAATAATTTCGGAAGTACCCTGTTTGAAAAACAACAGACACCTGGAAATAATAGCACAATGAAAACATTGGATATGACCAGGAACGTCGTTTTTCCAGGGAAAAAAGTGGGAGCCAAAGAAGAAGTTGGACTTCTCAGCATTGCCTGAAAATTCTTGACGAGCAAAATTTTTATAAGTAAGGAATTGCGATTTTTTTTTATCTATTCCGCAAAATAAAGTTTGTCCTTTGTATTCAGGGGGAAATCACTAGCGCTGCATTGTAAAAGGAACATTTTGAATAGCCAGAACAATATATATGTAATGTGCGGTGTAAATACGTTTGTAAATTTATCGTTGGCTTTTTGTGCATCTTTTGATATCTTTATATTGTAAACACACATGTACAAAATAATAATAATAATGATAATAATAATAATTTTGAAAAATACATGAGGAGATAACTGCAACGTGTCACGCCGGCATATATCATGGTTTTGATTCCCAAGAATTTCCTAATTTTATATGATGTTTGAACAAATTACAGGTTGTTAAACTCAGTCAATTTTGGAAAATATTTTATGGTCAGAGCCCTTGATTTGTCTGTTTACCCACTGTCACGGTTTTTAAGTTAAGATCGTTCACTCATAGGATGCACAGAAAGTGAGATGTTTGAGATGAAGGGTGACTGATAATACAGATCTACAACATCAGCTTGTGTCGAGCGTCAGCTTATGAGGGCGTCAGCTTGTGTCGGGCGTCAGTTTGTGACAGGCGTCAGCTTGTGTCGGGCGTCAGCTTGTGACAGGCGTCAGCTTGTGACTGGTGTTAGCTGGTGTCAGTTTGTGTCGGGCGTCAGCTTGTGACAGGCGTCAGTTTGTGACGGGCGTTAGCTTGTGTCGGGCGTCAGCTTGTGACTGGTGTTAGCTGGCGTCAGCTTGTGAGGGCGTCAGCTTGTGTCGGGCGTCAGCTTGTGTCGGGCGTCAGCTAGTGACGAGTGTCAGCTTGTGTCGGGCGTCAGTTTGTGACAGGCGTCAGCTTGCGACGGGCGTCAGTTTGTGACGGGTGTCAAGTTGTGTCGGGCGTCAGTTTGTGTCTGGTGTTAGCTGGCGTCAGCTTCTGTCGGGCGTCAGCTTGTGACTGGTGTTAGCTGGCGTCAGCTTGTGTCGGGCGTCAGCTTGTGACTGGTGTAAGCTGGTGTCAGTTTGTGTCGGGCGTCAGCTTGTGAGGACGTCAGTTTGTGACGGGCGTCAGCTAGTGACGGGCGTCAGCTTGTGTCGGGCGTCAGCTTGTGACTGGTGTTAGCTGGCGTCAGCTTGTGAGGGCGTCAGCTTGTGTCGAGCGTCAGCTTGTGTCGGGCGTCAGTTTGTGACTGGTGTAAGCTGGTGTCAGTTTGTGTCGGGCGTCAGTTTGTGACGGGCGTCAGCTTGTGTCGGGCGTCAGCTTGTGACTGGTGTTAGCTGACGTTAGCTTGTGTCGGGCGTCAGCTAGTGACGGGCGTCAGCTTGTGTCGGGCGTCAGCTTGTGACTGGTGTAAGCTGGTGTCAGTTTGTGTCGGGCGTCAGCTTGTGACTGGTGTTAGCTGGCGTCAGCTTGTGTCGGGCGTCAGCTTGTGTCGGGCGTCAGCTTGTGACAGGCGTCAACGTGAGACTGGTGTTAGCTGGCGTCAGCTTGTGTTGGGCGTCAGCTTGTGTCGGGCGTCAGCGTGAGACTGGTGTTAGCTGGCGTCAGTTTGTGTCGGGCGTCAGTTTGTGTCGGGCGTCAGCTTGTGACTGGCGCACTATGCACCTTCTCTGGTACTCTTGTTATGTTTTGGAACCCCATGTTTCATTAAAATTATTTATATACTTAAGAATCAGAAAATTGCCAAAGTTTACACCAGCAAGAAAAAAGAAACCAACCCATTATATGGTATATTTCAGCGTTGACCTTGACGTGTTGGTGTGGCCCATTTTGGGCCTGATGTTGCGTTTCGTTATTTGTGGACTGCGATTACGTAATTTTCCATTTGTAATGATCAACTTACAGTGTATATGCTACAAATGAATTCTTATATAGGAACCCCGCGGGGATTGGGGTTAGAATAGGTCGCTAGTACCTCTTGCTTGTCATAAGAGGTGACTAAATGGGCCGGTCCTTCGGATGAGACCGCAAAAACCGAGGTCCCGTGTCACAGCAGGTATGGCACGATAAAGATTCCTCCCTGCTTAAAGGCCATAAGCGCCGAGCATAGGCCTAAATTTTGCAGCCCTTCACCGGCAATGGTGAAGTCTCCATATGAGTGAAAAAATTCTTGAGCGGGACGTTAAACAACATATAATCAATCAATCTTATATAGGATATATATTTTACATGAATCACAACTGAAATCAAGGAGTTCTTATCCTACGTGTATAATAAAGATATAAAAATAAAAATATACACGACGATATTAAAAACCTGTTCATGTATTTGTATTTGTGTATTCTTTATGATCCCTAGAAAATATAATTAAATTTATGTTGTTGGAAAGCATTCATAATAATCATTGTTTGTTAAATAAATCAAATCAACTAATCATGATTAGCGCACGTAGCTTTAAAAATACAGGTGAAATTAATTTTTGAATGAATGAATACACATACCTGGCTTGATATTGTTGTTACTACAGACGATGCTTACTCCTAAAATAAAGTAAAATAAATTTGTAAAATAAATAGGAAAGAAAGAGAGGGTGAGAGAGAGAGAGAGAGAGAGAGAGAGAGAGAGAGAGAAATACAAGACATACCCGTCATTATGATAAAACAGTGAATCGTTCTGGAGGGCTTCTCATCCATTGTCGGTGTAGCTGGAAATGAGAATACACCAAACCCTATTGTCAAGATTCCGTCGATATTTAACGCCAGCGGAAGAATACGGATCTGCGCTCTCTGTACAGCCGTCACCCGATAAAAGATACTCCCGGTTCATTGGTAAAATGTGACTTATTTGAAATGTTTAAGATCATTATTCTTCAGATTTGCAACAGTTTACCATGCCGCCAACAAAATCAAGTAAAAAAGATTTTTTTTTTCAATATACGAGGGCATGAACTGCGACGCTTCATCCAGCATACTTCATGAAGCGCATTAATTTATTTCTTACATACATGCTACTTTCGTTATTTGTCGGAATTCCCGGCCGTAAATGTACTATATACATATCTAGATTCATACGCGCATTGTTCATAGCTGCATCGCATTCATGAGAAAATGACTATCATCACAACTGGTAAAGATATCGAGGGCAAAAATATTGAAAATGTAAATATTAATCTGTATAGCCTTTAGATTCATACATGATGAAATAAATTTTTAGCAAATATTTTAAAAGTGTTTTTCGTGTCAATAAGTACAAAATGTTCGAATTGGAAAGACAATTCTTTCAAACAATGGTTTTTATAAAAAAAATTTTCACTCAAACTTGAATAATGGAGAATATTTTCCCCAGCCCGTTTTAAATTTATTTTCGAAATACATTTTGTTACTATACAGGGTGATTGTATACATTATCTTATGGGGATCTATCAGATATAAAAGTTGTATCACACAATTCCTGAAGCATTATGTAATATGATATAATCTGCAATACTTAGGCTTGCATTCTGTCTTATTGTAATCCTACAGAACTGCATGGTTGATGATGATGATGAGATATATATATATATATATATATATATATATATATATATATATATATATATAATCAAAAGAAATCACACAACCCTATCACATATTACAGGTATCATCACCTTTGTGTACTTTTGTTTTAACACTTCTTGTATTTGTACTTAAATGCGAATCGCGTATATACGAGGGATGATTGATATGGTGTGAGCCTTGAACTGAAGGACACACTTTTCCCTGTCTATTTAAGGCCGTACATGTACCCGAAGATTTTTGCAAAATCGGTGAAATAGCAGTGACCCAATACTTGCATAAGAAAGGTTTAACACCTAAGGATATCCATACTGATATGGTAGCAACACTACGGAAAGATGCCCCTTCATAAAAAGGTGGTTGACGGAATTTAAAGCAGGTAGAGCCTTGAGGATGAGCCTCGTCCTGGAGGGCCTGTCATTGTAGAAACCCCAGAAATGGTCAATAAAGTCCATGATATTGTTATGACTGACAGGCGAGTTACAGAAAGATATATAGCCAGTAGAGTTGGCATTTCACAGGAAAGAGTACATTCCATTCTGACAGAGGATCTTGCAATGGGAAGGTTTGCAGTCTGTTGGGTACTAAGACTTCTGACAGTTGTTCAGAAGCACACCAGGCGCACTTTGTCACGTGCTAATCTAAGTCTTTTTAGAGGTAGATCCTGCAAATTCGTTACTATGGATGAAACGTGGGTACTTTCTTTCACCCTGGAGACCAAGCAACAGTCTAAACAATGGAAGCTCCCTGGTTCACCCCCGCCAAAGAAGGCAAAGACTGTTCCATCAGCTGGAAAGGTTACATGTATGGCCTCAGTTTTCTGGAATACTGATGGTATTCTGATGGTAGATTATCTCCAAAAGTTACAAACTATCAATGGCACATACCATACATCACTTCTGAGGCAGTTAAATTTTAAACTCAAGGGCCGCTAAAAACTCAGTAAAGGTGTGTTGTTCCACCAAGACAATGCCCCTGTTCACAAGTCCGTCATTGCCATGGCTTCCATTAACGATTGTGGCTTTCAATTCATTGAGCATCGGCTTTATTCGCCTGATCTCGCTCAATCAGACTTTTATCTATTTTCAAAACTGAAAATGGTCATTTCTGGTACCCATTTTCAGTCATATGGTTACGTCATAATGCAGTGGAGGACTTTCTGAACGGTCAAGAAAAGGTCTTCTTTAAAAGTGGCATTGAGGCCTTTAGTTTGAAACTATATTTATCAATTTTTCCAAATTTACATTGTTCTCGAGAAGATTTTTCCACTTTGAGTTGTCCTCCGATCTCCTTATCCAAGTAGACTGTAGTTCTTTGATAGAGCAGTCTAGATCAACCATTTTAGTCCACTATTTTAATTTTATAAGATTTGGAATTCCAAACAAATTCAAATAAAATACTATGTTTGGTAAGTACTACATAAGCGATTTTGTTGTTGTCACGAGAGTTATTTTCCTTTATGGGAGTCAACCTTCGTTCACTTCTCTGGTCAATAATTGACTTAATCTTCACCAGTTTTTTTTCTTTTTTCTGTTTGAATCCACATTATAAGAAATGCCAATATCCCATTTAAATTTCGTATCCGAACATAACCTTTCATCTGAATTTTTCTTTTAATGTCTATCCATGCAATCTGAGTTTTATCTCGGTTTATTTCTAAAACCAGATAATTCATAAAATTCATCAATTTCTTTCATAGTTTCTCTTAATAATTCAATAGATCCGTCAAGGACAATGGATGTGTCTGCACGCTGTAGCATTAAAGAATAGAAATACAAAAAAGAAACAGTGGATTAATTTACTTTTCTTATTTCAACTTCTATTTTATTAGATTTCTCATGCATGAATGAAATTTTATTTCAATATTTTTTCCAAAAGCTATTTAAATTCAATTTCTTATGAAATGTTGGGTTTTTTTATCACATTTTTCTGGCGGTCGTTAGTAGTATATACCTTCTCTACCTCACAGAGACTATTTAATTAAATGATTTTTAAAATTTTTCATAGTAAATAGAAATAGTACTATGGTTGTTTTAGTTATTTAATTAAATGATATTATATTATAACATTCTCATAGTACTATGATTGAGAATATTTTTAAAACTATATCTATTCAAAATGTAATGCATTGACAATTGTGTCTCTGTGCCTTTTCTCTAAATTTGCATTTAATCATATCATGTCTTTATTTTATTCAGAATCACCGTTTATATATAAAAATAAATCTACGCTGTGTCTTGTCCATTCTTCACGGACTGAATTGCAATTTGTGTGGGCGGTTAGTCCTCTACCGGCTTTGCAGTCCGTCCGTCCGTCTGTCTATTGGTCGGAAAACCAGTTTTCATGACATTTCATTTCAATCTCCAATACTATTTAAGATTTAGCAATGAAACTAAATATGAAAAATATTTTCCTCAAAAGAATGACCCCCCCCCCCATGTTGTTTTTGGGACATTCACGATCATCAGCTTTCTTATGTACCCAGAGGTTTATTGCAATAAAGAATTACAAGAGTTTTCATTTCATTAAGGAAGTTTGCTTGTCAGCTTTAGAATATAACTGCGCATATGCCATAATAAAACAAATACTGGTTCAGTACTTATTTCATTACATAAATTTATTCAAGTATATTTTTTTAAAATTTCGATTCAAATTCGAAAGGGTTTGGAAAAGACTACTTTGTTTTGACGGAAGAATTGTTTAATCAGAACCTCTAAGTCTGCTCGATTTTATCATGTCTGTTTCATCGATATTGTCAATATTTATACTCTTTGATGCGTATTTCAGTTTTGTAGTTTATGATACAAAGAGTTGTATATTCTGATACTTGGTTGTAAATTCAATATATTTTTCCAAACAGAATACCAATTCTTAAAATCCTTAAAGTTGTATGAAAATGCAATTTTAGCTATTTTTTTAAAATGACCTCTAGCCCCCATTTTTATGTTCCATCTTAGACTTTAAGGCAAGTCATTGTAAATTAAAAACTGACAATTATCCTTGTATGGTCAATTAAATTCAAATTCTATACGATGAATTTGTACGCGTTCTAAGTGCAAAAAGGTCTTTTATTAATTTCTAATCTACTAATCTGAAAAAGGTAGAACTTGCAAAGATCCTGTAAAATGACTTCACCAGAATGAATGTTGTCTAACCTTTCAGCGTGATATTTCAACCGCATTCTTCGTGCGATTGTGTCGTATTAGTTCTTTAGGTTTTCACTGGGTCTTTTTGGCCAGTATCCGGGCGGATTATTGTAAATCCGGCGCTTGGAGATAACATTGACAGAGAAAAAGATGCATAAAAATCAATGGGACTGTTCCGCCGAATGGTTTACTTGTGGAATACAAAAATTAATCCGTGAAGAAAGCCGTACTCGATAGGTCTGTCTCAGCAAATAGTTGTCTACATCGGCCTCACTTTTAATACTCTCCGCAAGTTCTAATTTTGAGTTTCAATATCATTTTTAATATCATTCTATTTACACTGAAAAACACAATTAGGCGAAGAATATTTTAATATCCTGTACAATCGTGAAGATAAGAGTTTACATATCACTGACTTTCACGGGGCTTTGACCATCATTAATTTGATCCTTAATTAGGTCGGGGTAGTTGGAGATCACATGGCAAGAGTAAATCCGACGGATCGGATGTGTTTTATCAAATTCGATCTTTTATCCAAACAACAATCGTGTAATACATTGTAGACACTATCTTTAGATATTTTAGTTTGGAAATTGTGATGATTTTGCTAATTTATTTAATTATCAACTGTGATTAGCTTCTTTGTTCTGTGGAAGGGTCCCGAAAATTTGACAATAATGGCGTTGGGCCATTAATCATATATGTACTTGATATGTGGTATAGCATAACTGGTGTGTGCCTTTGATGAAAATCGAACCCGGGACCTCTGGCACGACAGTCCAGTGCTCTACCGATCGAGCTAATGGGTTAACCCCCTAGCCCGAGCTAGTAGGAAGGTCATGTACCTACCACTACCACACAACTTTGTTTGCTAAAGATAGAATTTTTTGTCTGGGCAATGAAGTCGCCATCGAGGAGTGTGTTTTTGGTACTTGGTGCATTAAACAGCACCTACCTCATCATTATAACTCGCAATAAAGGCTTCCATCATTTTCACTCAAATTAGCTGTCGGTCACAAGTTCTTTGATTTTACTAGGTAGGATATCATCATAGAAAAAAGTGACGAAACCACCTCCCCATAGGAAATGAATTTTGTTATATCTGAACGTTGCGTAGGTGATTCGCAACACTCCATTTCATTTGCTATGAATATAAAAGGTTAAGAGGTTAAGGAGGTCGACACAAAACAAAGGTTTAAAAAAGCTGTTCAATCATTTTTAGCTACCAATGCAAGAGACACTTTGTAAATGCTTGTACAATTTATTATTATTTTTATCAAATTATAGAGATTTTTAGTATATAAAATGTTAACAGTTAAATTATGTAATTTAATTAAGCATTAAGCAATTTTCATCAATATACCCTGTCTAAATTCCTTGTTGAAATAATTTTAGTGTTAAAAACTAAACTAATAATAATTAAGGACCCCATTGGAAGTAAGCTTTTTTGTAGCTTTTATGAGCTATCCTTAGGTATTAATTATCAACTATATGTCATGCTTCATGTTAAAATATATATTTGCATGTACACATTTCAATAGTGCATAATGCTGAGATAATGTCTGTTTTCAAAATTGTATTGTTTTATAATCATGACATTCTGTGATATTTTTACTTGAATAAAATGAAATGAATTGAAAAGATGGTATTTGGTATTCGGATTGATTCCACGCAAACACGTATCTGTAGATACAATGTTTAGTTCTGTCATATTGCTTGCGTAGGACGCTTCTGGAGTTTGTAGATAGATTTACTCTTGTATGATAATTTTCATCCGATATTTTTGTACTTTTACGCTTGTGATTGATTGATTGTTTTCCGTCACACTGGTGGCGTCCAGTGTTTATTGGTGGAGGAGAGAACCTAGATACAATGTACCCGGGAAGAGACCACCGACCTTCCAAAAGTAAACTGGCAAACTTCCTCACATATATCGGCGCGAGCGAGAATCGAACCCGCGCCGACTAGAGGTGAGAGGCCTTGTGATTTTGAGCCCAGTGCTCTAACCACTCAGCCACGGAGGCCCCTTGGCTGAGTTACATGTATATAAGTCCATTAAATCGCAGGAAGAAGGCCCTTCTGTGTCAAGGGTAATCATACAAGACACCTGCCCAGCTAATGTATACCATGAAGAACAGTGATAAGTCTCCTAAATAATACAAAATCAAGAGTAGGGCAAACACAGACCCCTGGACACATCGGGTTCCTAGGAGGAGAAAGCACCCCTTTTAACCGGTTACACCCGCCGTGAACTGTCTATCAGTATGTAAAGAAGGCTGACATTTGAGATAAAACACGTCCGACAGCATTCGACCTAACGACAGGTTGTATTTGCGAATAATATCATTATAACGACCGTAGAATTTGCGAAATGCTGACTTCAAACGAGGCTGTTGAAACCCGTATAACATCAACTTATTTGTCAGTAGTCTGCCTCAGTGTAAGGACTAATAACACGCAGAATATGCTCTTGCGTATTGAATCAGTTGAGAGACATGAACACCATATGCAGATGATGATGAGATATTGCTACATAAATATGGGAAGTTGACAGTGGAGAAGCCGAAGTTACCCATTTGTCACAAAGTGGAGTATGTAACAATTTCAATTTCATCATTATTAATTCAAGCTTACATTAGAAGGGGCGAGAAGGGGCAACCAGGTAATAGATCGAATTTTGCATGTAATGATAATGGATTTTGCATATAAATGGGTGTCAAAAGGGGAAAGGACATAAAAGGAGAGAGGGCAACCTGCCTCTCCCCCCTGCGTCTACACCACAGGCACTTGTTTAGAACTGTAGATAAGTTATGACGTCTGTATACTAATAATATACCTGAAGAAGTCATAACTTATTTACAGATTCAAGTGCCTGTGTTCTACATGTGTGTCTGTGGTATAGCCAGGAATTTCTGTTTTAAAAAAAAAACCCCCATATCCGTGCATTTAATTTACTGGTCATTTGCCAATATTCACAGAGCACATCATAATACTTGAATAAATCCCTTGTCAGGCTAGGCTTTTGCAGCTTGTCTTGTCCGGAAGATAGATGGTAACGGTTACTGGTTTTCTCTTTTAGTGGTAAGCGTTTAGTTGACGAAGATTTGTTTTGATGACTTGTTTGACAGCATGGCAGACTTCCGAAACAACCGAAATGGTAACCGCTTGTTCTTTACAAATTCTAACGATGATATTTTGAGCTTTTATATACTTAAATGAACAGTATAAGTGGCGATACATATTGAATTTTACTGCATTTTAAGAGAAGTGCAAAGAACTAGTGCGTCATTTTTATATCATGTATATATGCTAGTTTCAAATAAGTTTCGGAAATTTTAATTGCAAATGATAAATGGATATCATAATGATAACAATAAGTATGATTGATATGTATACAAACTCAGTAAAATTACATTAGCTGTATAGGAAAACAAAACTTACAAACTTCTTAGATACACTGTATCTGTCATCAGTTAAAACCTGATAATAGTTATCATGTTTCCCGAAGGTTTCAAATAGTGTATTGACGATGCTACCATTAGCCCAATGTACAGGTACATATACACGAGGGGGGGGGGGGCCTCCGTGGCTGAGTGGTTAGAGCATCACGCTCAAAATCACAAGGCCTCTCACCTCTAGTCGACACGGGTTCGAATCTTGCTCGCGCCAATATATGCGAGAAAGTTTGCCAGTTTACTTTTGGAAGGTCGGTGGTCTCTTCCCGGGTACAATGTATTTGGGTTCTCTCCTCCACCAATAGAAACTGGACGCCACCAGATAACTGAAAAATTGTTGAGTGTGGCGTAAAAAAGAAAAATAAAAAAAATCATATACACGAGAGAATCCAGAATCTTGCCTGAGAGAGTGGGATTCTGAACCCCATGCAATTTTTTTCCCTAATGGGCCCAATTTGAAGTTGAAACTAACACTTAGTATTCTTCAACTGGAAATGCATAAAGATTGGCAAATATAGTTGTTTTCTACCAAACTCATGATATGAGTGAGGGGGGGATATGTTGAAATTTCTCTTTATTATCAAGGTGATAATGTCCTTAATTCTTTTAAATAGCATGTAGCATGTCAGGGCATAATTTTTCATTTTTAATTTGAGCAAATTAAACAATATCACATGTATAAAATCCTAATCTTTAACACACTGATTAAGTAGTTCATCATTCAAATCTTGTTAGTAAACATGGATTCAAGTTTGCTGCAAGTTAGAACCCCCCCCCTTTTTTTTAAAGCAATGATACACTGAGATCCTTTCAAATGCTTATAATTAATGAGTCCAATGTGGTTATCACCAGGGTTCATTTCACTGGCCTGGTATAACAGAATATTGAAACTGGAAATTCAACATGAGCAGTTGCTATTTTTAGATGGCGAAAAACCAGAGGTTTATATTTTCTGTCACACAAAACTATATTTCTTCATCAAAACATAGACCATATCATCACATCTATTGTTTTGTCCCCATCTCTGATTGATATTACATCTCAGTATACTTGAGGCCTAATGTGATGCACTGCATCAAGCAGGGAATCACAAAACAAGGACAAAATGGAGATAATTTATTTTAAGTTTGTAACCTCAGATCAACAAGATGTGATTTTGCAAGATCGAAATGACAGTCTTAAAGATTATGGAAGTTTTTTTTTTAATATTAAAAATTCATTGGACATATATTTTGATTCAAATTTTCCCTGTCCTAATCTTTAGAGCTTGGTGTGTTTGCTATAAGGTCAAAAGTAAGATGTAGCGATTTTTGATCTTGACTTTAATTCTGTGTACACTTAAGTAGGTTTGTTCAGTGCTGTGGTCCCCAGATTTTATCAGTATACTAGAAATAATGCCATTATACATTCATCATACAGCGAAAACTTCAGATAAAAGTAGACAAGTTATTGTTTTTTAGCATCTCAGAATATGATGAATCAGATCTCTTAGTTATCATTGATATTTTACATGATCAGTCTTCATTATATACTCAATATTAAGCAAATATAGGAGGTTATATATAAATCACCCTGTCTGTCCATCCATCCCAGTATATTTGTCTGTAAAACCAAGGAGAGATATTAGTATCATATGTGGCAGAACAGTTGCCTGTGGTCAAATGATGCACTAGTATCATGACCTTGACCTAAGGTCATTTGGCCAAGTTAATTTAGTGTGGTGTGTAATTCGGATGTGATACAGTTTGAAGAAGTTCATAAGAATGTGTCATTAGAATATTCTGCATTTTGAATTTGTCCCACTTTGGATAAGCCATTCTGGAGTATTGTTAGGCTTGTTAAAAAACAGCTTCCATAGTCTGGAGGGAAGAAAAGAAGGTCAAGGTTACAAGCTAACTTTTGCAGGGGAGCATTTCAAGCATCCATATTATGTACTTGCAAAATCTAAATTTCCCTTTTCATTGCTTGATATATAAGCAACTCGACTGTTGTATCTGTGGGACAAATTGGCATATGGGATATATTTAACATTTGAATTCACCACAGTAAAGCCTAAACTGATTTTTAGTAATCACAAAAGTAATTTTACAAGGATAGATACACATTAAAATACTACAACTCAAAATGGTCTTATTCAGCCAATTCTTGCTGAATCTGTTCTTATAAATGTGATTGAAATTTGTTTCCTTGTAGGGATGGCTAGAACAGAGGAAATGCTGGACAGTGAGAATCAGCAAAGGGTTGATAATCTGGCCAGCAAAGTGTCACGATTAAAGAATGCAAGTATCATTTAAATTGGGAACAACTTGTCACAAATACTTCGAAATTATTTGTAGGTGGTAAATGCAAGTACTGGTAATATATGGATTTTTTTTTTTTTTTTTTTTTCATCTGGTTGTTATCATTTTGTAAAATTATGTTGATGGGATGATGCGATACTGATGTATCTTCTACATTAATTGTGCTGATCATTTTACTTACATACCGACTGATCTAAAATTATTACCCTTGGTAATTCAGGTGGTATTTGTTATATTAACAACATTCGTATACTGACAAAAACTCTTCAGCCGCCATATAACCACCTGAATTGTTTGAAAAACAAATTTGTTTATAAGTATTTGGGTTTAAAGGCTCTCAACCAAATACTGAACTTCATTTTCTTCTATGTTGAAATTACATCAACATAACCAGTCAATAATATACCTAAATGACCTGTAGTCATCCAAGTGTTTAACAGAAAACTAAGTGTACCTCCATTAACAAGATCAAAGAAGAGCTAATATCTCAGAAATCCCTGAAATTACACATATTTTCATCTTGTTATAGTCAGTGTAGTGTATATCAGCGGCAGATATAAACAGAAATAACTTTTTCTTAACTTTTATCAACTCTGTCAAGATAGATAAGATGATATTTAAAGTCTGTTATATATACATTATAAATTTTGTATCCACATGAGCATTCAAAAGAATGGTAAATGTTTCTTCATCACAAAAATATGATCTCTAGGAAATTGCATATAACTCTCTTTAACAAAAAAATTCTGGATTTACAATTTTTTTTTTCCAGCTAGCCTTGGATATTGATGATGAGGCATTAGATTCCAACAGATACCTAGATAGTATGGTAATAACATAAAAATAGTACTGTATTATGTCAACATTGACATACACAACACATGGATACTAAATTATGTCAACATTGACATACACAACACATGGATGCTAAATTATGTCAACATTGACATACACAACACATGGATGCTAAATTATGTCAACATTGACATACACAACACATGGATACTAAATTATGTCAACATTGACATACACAGTACATGGATACTAAATTATGTCAAAATTGACATACACAACATGTAGATACTAAATTATGTCAACATTGACATACACAAC
>JAMZEH010000023.1:23402500-23520000 GCA_024699665.1 Ostrea denselamellosa
ATATCCAGCATACAACCCATACTTATGTTTTCTACATTTTGACACAACTCCGTACATAGCCTGTCTACAAAAGCAAGGCTACAAAGTCCTGTCATACAGTTGTTTTATATTTGCCTCAAAAGAACAGGTCTTCGAAAAAATTACACCAAGAGACAACTTCTATTTCCATGCAGTCCTAGTACAACTGCACACCCTCGAGTTGTCTCCCTCTACCCAATATGACAATCTCGATTAACATTTACTTTCAGATGCCAAAGTTTGCAATAATCATTAAAACTGCTTGATTGCTGTTGCATAACATCCGGGTTATCTGCCAACAGAATGGTATCCTCAGCATATAACAAAACAGTCTAAGATAAATACCAAAATCATGTTCTAGTTCATCACAAATAGTATTTAGGCCCTGGGCATCGTGCGGAGTGAGAAAAGCTTCCAAGTCGTTTAGAAAAACTTTTCTTCATCCCATGTGAGTGGCAATTTAGGTCTCCGGGTGGAAAGAAAACGGATTCCGAAAGCCACTCCATCTGCAGTCGGACAACTTGATTCTATACCCCCCCCCCCCCCCCCCCCCAAGTCTTCATGTATTAAACACTTCCAACGGTGAACACCCGACATGGTAATTGAAGCATTCGGAAGACTGAAGTATTTCTATACAAATAAGTTTAATTGGGTCACGGGAACACAGGTCAAGTTTTTCTATTCCGCATTCTATTCCATTCTACTTTAAGTGCATGAAACACACAAATTGAAGAGCAGTACGGATTTCGAAGTTCTTCAATCTATAAATCATTTGATTCGGGACAAACCAACCTAACCTCAACTAAATGGCGAAAGACGAAATACCAAATATTGATTGTTATCCAACTATTGATGAAAATTTACGAGTCCACAAATTAATTTTATTATCTAATTTTAAACGAATCGATACTTTCAGTACCTGGCTAACCTTTCTCGGATTAACTAGTTTTTCCTACGGACATTTTTTTTTTTACCTATGTAGTCTGGATTAAATGTCAAGAAGATCCAGACTTGAGTGACTGAAACATGGTTGTAAGTGGAATATACTCGTATAAGTCAGGTTATGAATCATATTTCCTTTTTATGTCAATACTTGTATTTCATATTTGTGTACTTAATAATTACCCTAGATTACATGCAGTCCACACTTGCTGGTGTTCAAAACATGTTCTGAGCAGGTGCCCCTTTCCACTTTGATTTTCTCCAATTTGGGCTAAATCCGCAGCACCCAAACTCCGTCAGAGTTATAAACACTACATGTGCACAATCGAGAACTCTGACCGTCTTAAAATTCTACTTTTATCTGGGGCCATCCATCTTCCCTTCAACAGACCTTTTGCTGGACCATATACATGTTTTCATCTGAATTTCTTTAGTAACTGGCCACGTGACACCTACATGTTGCACATCATTTTTTTTTTTTCAATAAGCACTCGACTACACTTGACATGTATCCTAAAAGTGTTAACATATATTCTTACTCATGTACATGTAATACGGGGAACTTGCATTTTTAAAGAAAGTTGATCGACCCTGTAGTGTCTGCATCTTGACGTCCAGACATTTGTAAGGTGTCAGCATAATCCATACTAAATTAATTCTAAACAACCAATATGAAATGTTGAATTGTATTAAATTTAGCCGATCTTTGCTATTATTAAAGATTTGAAAAGCAAGTCAAGGTTATGTTCAATTCATGAACTTGACTACCAATGAAAAGAGTTTTCAACACGAATTCCAAGTATGAAATAGGAATGCCCTATCATTTGCATATCAAAAGGTTTTTGATAAGTAGGTCAAAGGTCATGATCACGGTCAAATTATTTAGTATCGTTTGGTAAGTCTAATCAGGGGTGGATCCAGGAAATTGAAGTTTGAGGGCGCAACATCGTGATGTCTGGGACCGCCTTTAAGGCCCCCAGTAGGCCAAGGGCAAATACCTCGTGGTGGTCCAGAGGGCAAAGTCCCCGGAAGTTCTTGGACTTTATAAGGTATTTTCTGTCATTAATCAGGTAAAATTATTAAAATGACACAATTTTAAGAGCTTTTTTTTTGGGAATAAAACAAAGTTAATAAACAATAAATCAAAAGATCATGTCGGTTATTTTTCTGTGAGTGGAAAAAATTATTGCATCTTTTATTGTTTGTTTGTTTGTTTTTTCTAAACAAGAGACTATGGTTTATCTCAAATTAAAAAAAATTACCTCAAATTTAAAAATTGTGGAGGGGCAACCCACTTAAATCCACCATCGCTAAATAAAAACTATACAAACAAGAAATATTAGAGATTTAAAAAAAAACCTCACAGACAAAACTGATTGTTTTGTAGGTCAATTCAGTAGCAGTAAATATGAAAAGTGTGATTTTGTCATGAGGATTTCATCAGTAACATAA
Source organism: Ostrea denselamellosa (assembly GCA_024699665.1). Taxonomy (NCBI): domain Eukaryota; kingdom Metazoa; phylum Mollusca; class Bivalvia; order Ostreida; family Ostreidae; genus Ostrea; species Ostrea denselamellosa. The sequence continues at coordinate 23,404,913 of JAMZEH010000023.1, forward strand.
AACCTGCACATCTCATACTTCAACAGATAATGTCTAACTTTTATGAAGTGATCTTGAGGACACTGAATTCACCCTAGCGTGAACAAATCTAAATCTTCATCACACTGTGTTATTTATGACAATAAGTGCACTGTAATTCTACTTTTTGTATTCCCCCCCCCTTCAAATTATCTCCCCTTTATTAATGATTATCTCTTAAATTTTCACCAATTTCAAAGCATTGGCTACAGGACACTTAAGGTCAAATTGATAAAACATGATTTTTTTTTTTCCATATGCATGTTTGTCCCTGTTTAGCAATATTCAAAAGATATGAGCAGACATTTTTTTTTTGTCAGAGGTAGTTTGACTTGAATCTTTGAACTCAAATTCAATGGGTCATCTAACTCATATAGACTATCATTATATACAAAGTTTGATGTTTGTAAAGCAAAGGACCCTCGTGATATTGAGCAGACAATACTTAGTCCACTGGCTGATACATGTACATGTAACCTAACATATCCCCTCCTTTTCAAACGGGAGCATATGTATCCTAAAGTGATTTCAAAATAGAATGCATATGTTAACAAAATTCTGAGTGCATTGCAGGCAATGCAAAGTTCCCTACCGGTAGGATAATTCAGTCAAAAGTAGGTCAAGCGTAACAAACTCAATCTGTAACTATCCAAGACAATGTCACATACCAAATTTCATTTGAATATCTTGCAATTCATCAAGGAGCATAATTCAGTCAAAAGTACGCCAAATGTAATGAAACGCAAACATGATCTCTAACTATCTAAGACAAAGTCACATATCAAATTTCAAATGAACATCTTCATCCAATGTGGAGAAAATCCAGGAAAATTGATTCTTGGAATTCAACATGGACATATTTCAGTCAAAAGTCGGTTAAGCATAACAAAACTCAATCTTGATCTGTAACTATCCAAGACAAAGCCACATATAAAATTTTGGTTGAATATCTTCATCCAAAGTGAAGAAAAGTCAAGCAAGCAGAATGACAGACAGTCAGAAGGTAAACCAATTGGCAAAGCTAGTAGGAGACTAATAAATTTACTAACTCACTGAGCCTCACTGACCACATAAGATTTTTTAAGAGGAACACAGAAGTGTATGGTTGATGTGAATGCCACTTCATTAAAATGAATGCAAAAAAAGAGCGATATTTCTCTTTCCTAAATTTAGAAACACATACAGGTATTTCAGTTGCCACCACACCGTGTATCCTAAAATCTAGGGTCTCGTTCTTTTATCAAGTTTTATCAAGTTTATTTACTTTTAGATGAAAAAAAAAAAATGAAAAGATAAAAATGTTTCAAATTCATTTTCAACAGTACAAAATAAAAACATGAACTTCACAAATTTCATTCTATAAATTATGAAAATGTAATAAAAAGACAATATGCCTTGTACTTTGTCTGATAAAATGTATCTTCATGAAAAGTATTCTAGTCTATGAGTAAACTTCCAATTTATCTGCAACACCACAGAAATACTTATTTTAATCATATCACAAAGTAATGTTTTATTCTCTGAAACTTTCACCTAAAAATTCCAAGAATTGATTCTCCAAAAGAATAATTATACTTCACTTCCAAGGCACTGTATTCATGGAATTAGTGACATCTTTGTAAAAATTCACTTTCTCATGTTTTTAGGTATATCAAGGTATTGTGATCAGATTTTCTCAAACTTCACAAAAATATGGAAGTCTTAACTGCAAGAGGTGCTGCCGACTTGTAACAATGTTGTTATCTGTTATTTCAAAACTAATTAATATTTCTCCGATTTCCATCCAAAAATATCTAAACCTGAGATAACTGCCAAAGAGTTTTCAAGCTTTAGAAACTGGCACAGGGGAGCAAAATTTCCAGGGGTCTTGTAACATTTCTGGGTGGTAATAATCTTCGATATTTCGACTTCCTCCCGGGTTACATGAATTATCCATCCTTTGGTTCTGTAAATGTTAAATTTCATAGAGAAAAATATTGTATAAAATTAACAACTGAATTATGATAAGTATACTTAAAGCTCTTGTGTAAACAATATATAATTTAGAACTTACTGAGATACTCTGTTAAGAATTTTTTTTTAATTGGATTATGTTCATGAATACACTAAGCTGTGTGCATACATGCATAATTTGACCATTATATGAAGTCCAGTTCATTATCTACAAAGTTATGCACATGTGACCTACTCGTAACAATTTTTATTACTATGAAGCATAATTAAATATAACATTCACTGAGTCATGTAACTACATATTAAAAAGTTGTCTTGTTTCTTTTATAACGTTTTAGTTGATAGAATTATATTTACATTTGCCAATTTATCTAACAAGCACTTGTGGGTTTAGTTTTCATTTCTTGATGAAGGCTCTGCATTACATAAGCGACCTTTCAACTTGCTATAAAGAAAAAGTTGTATCACTAAAGATGGATTTAAGATTGTTTATATTATGGGGATATAAAACAACATGAGCATAAGGAGATCTAAGCATAATCAGCTTTGTCCAGGCATAAAAATCATCCCATGCCAATATCATTCATAATATAAACAGCCTACCCTAACCCCCAACCCTACAATTTTCAATGAATTCTAAGAATGCAAATAGATTCTGTTGGTTTTTCCAAGTAACTTCTTCAATATGTGGACATGGAATTTTATCAAATGTATACTGAAAACAGCATACTTCTCATATAACAAAGACTTTAAGGGCAGTAGGATTTCATTTTACTTTAAGACTATATTTGTATGATTACAAGGACACCAAATCTGGGATGCTTGATTATGGTCATATATATATATTTTTAATTTTGGTGGCTGAAAATGTTTCTGTCATCAAAGACTGTTGTGAAACAAGACACATTAAAAACAAACAAATCCAAATTGGTTGCTATATATGTAAAGCTATATAACTGAAATAAGGTTTTCTGTATTTCATTTCGCCAATCTGAATTTTAATTTATCAGTTAATTAATTTTATCATTTGCTAAAAAAAATTTCAATTATTTGTAAGATGTTGTTATCTATTTATACATAATTTTAGCATATCAATAGATATAATTATATGTGTGTGTGTGTGGGTGCATTTACCTGAAATGTTATCAACTTATACATATTTTTAACATATCAATAGAAAATAAATTTACCGAAATGTTTTCAGTTTGTAGATAGTTTTAACATATCAATACATAATACCTGAAATTTTTTATAAAATTTTCTCCCACTTCCCCTTCCCCTATATCCACCTGAATTCGGTGAAGAAAAAGGGACAAAGTTCGTGTTTGGGGTTTTGAAATGATGCTCTTTCGGGCTAAACTTCCTATGATTTGACGGAGTAAAACTATCACTAAAACCGTGGTGCCTCGGACTAAATTGGTGATGTCTGGGCGTCAGGGATGGTCTTCTGTTTGGGTGTGAAGTCGTCCGTGGGCTTTGAGATGGTGACCCCCACCCTGAGTAACCGTATCCTGGCTGGTTCAGTCCATTTCCATATCTTCTGTTTGGTACACTGTACGGAGAATATCCCCTAAGTGAATTAGAATATCCCCTTGGTGAATTATCAAATCCTCTATTGCTCATTTTAACTAATCCAAATCATCCAAATATCACCAAAATACACTACAATTCAAAAATCATTACAGTCTCTGCAAAACCGGAAATGCGTATGCACACTAAGTATGTAGTCCAACACAGAACTAAAGAAAGTAGTAAATTCCCGGAGTTATAAATAGTCTTTGTCAAAGTAATCTAGTAGATACTACTCTGAGAGTAAACTGCTCTGCTCATGTTAATGACAGCGGTGTTTGAGACAGTGTAATTACTACATGAGTTGACACATGATCACCGACAGAGTGAGGTGAGTATTCCAAGGCATAACTACGTAACTAAAATTAGGAACTAAGGGAAAGTTTAAATTGAATCCATGGATGACTTAATGCATATGTTGTTCATTTGTTAAAATTTTGACGGCCACTTTTTGGTGCAAATTTCATTCGGATTGTATTTTATTTACATTTTAAAAACATTTATACTAATCATGTTATTTCACTCAACGTTAAAAATATCTATAATAATAATAATAAAAAAAAAAAAAAAAAAAAAAAGTCATCCTCTTGTCTTGTAAACAAAATAATTTGTTTACAGGAAGACTTTTTTTTTTTTTTTTGAATAATACATACTTAAAACGTCGAATACCTGTCTGTTATTTCTATGAATGATAAACTTGGGGAAAACTTTAGAATAACGTATGGCGTTCGCATCGTAACCGGGAGGTCGTGAGTTTAACCCCCGCTCGTGCCATGGCCGCGTCAAACCTTAAACGTAAACATAGGTATTGATTGCTTCTTCGCCAAACGGGACGTAAAACAAACATTAATATAACGTATGTGTGTGTTCTCTTCTAGAAATTATGAAGGTGTCCTCTCAGAATAACAGGACATTTTATAATAGTGATGTGCATCTTCAAGTTTGGTGTGATGATCAAATTTTCTCCGAGTTAAAATCAGCACATATCATGTAGTAACAATTTTGATTTGTTTCCCCAGTGTTACATAATTCGGAAGCTGAGAGGATATCACTAGATTACAATAACTGATGTACTTTTATTTATTGGTTGCGCTGTTTCGAAGTCTCTTGTACGTTTTCATCTCAACCACTCCATAGTTTTAGCTTATGCCCCGAGATCAAAGATGGGGAGGGAGGGGGGGGGGGCACATTGTTTTTGTCCTGTCTGTCATTCTGTCTGAAACTTTAACCTCCCTAATTCCTTTTGAATAGTAAATGTTAGCACTTTGATATTCCACTCGAGTATTCCTTGTAACGAGACTTTCCGTTGGTACAACAATTTTTGACCTTGGCATTTGACCTACTTTTTAAACACTTTAACCTTGGCATCTATTAGAGCTTTTATATTTCACATGAGTATTCCTTGAAACTTGCTACTAAACATTTCGACCTTGGCATATGATCCACTTTAAAAATTCTTGACATTAGCGATAACTTCTAAATGGTAAATAAAAGGGATTTCACATGAGTATTTTTCGTGATAATACCTTTCTGTCGGTACCAAGATATTTGACATTGGCGTTTGACCTACTTTTTAAAAACTTTAACCTTGGCCATAACCTTTTAATGGTATGTACGAGAATTTTCATATTTCACATGAGTATTCCTTGTGACAAGACCTTTATGTTACTACTAAACATCTTGACCTTGGCCTTTAACCTATTTTTTTAAAAAAAATGACATTGGTAACGACTTGTAAATGGTAAGTACTAAGGCTTTTATATTTCACACGAGTATTTTTTGTGATAAGACCATTCTATTTGTACCAAGATTTTTGACCTTGGCATATGAACTATTTTTTTAGCTCACCTGAGCTGAAATATTAAATGAACTTTCCTGATCACCCATGTTCGTTGTCCATCTGTATATTCGTCCGTCTTTTAACTTTCACATTTTCGGCTTCTCTTCTAGAACCACTGAGCCAATTTCAACCAAACTTAGAAAAATAATCCTTGGATGAAGGAGATTCAAGTTTCTTCAAATGAAGGGCAACGCCCTGCTACAAAGGGAGATAATATCGAAAAGGCAAAAATACACCGACAAGTCCCGAAATCTTCTCCAGAACCACTACACTAATTTTAATCAAACTTCGTACAAATTATCCTTAGGTAAAGGGATTAAAGGTCGTTCAAATGAAGGGTCATGACCCTTCAAAGGGGAGATAATCACAAATATGCAAAAATAGGGTGGGTCATTTAAAAGCAATCTTCTCAAGAACCACTGAATCCTGAAAAGTTCAAATTTACATGGCAGCTTTCTAACATAGTGCAGATTAAAAATTTGATAAAATCATAGCCCCCGCCCCGTGGGTTGGTTGGAGCCACAACAGGGTATCAAATTTTATATGCGAATATATAGGAAAGGTCTTTAAATATTGGCCAAGGTGACTCAGGCGAACGATGTGCCTCTTGTTATAGTCATCGTAGGAGACACTATCGGGGGCATATGTGTTCACAAATACATCTTGTTTTAAACTCAGAAGTCTACTAGATGAATATTCGCGCAAGTATCACACTGGCATAAAGATCTGTCAAGCATGTCCACCACTTTACCCCCCCCCCCTTTTTTTGGGGGGGGGGGGTGCTATTTCGGAGCATATATTGATTTTTGACAATGAAAGATTATTAATATATGATGAAGTAAAATCCAATTATATAGCTTACGGACTTGCATTTCGGAGTGCCTGGAAATTTCCATACGGCCGATTCAAGACTAAAATTATGGATTGAAGAAATGGAACAGACATATTTCGTTTATTCAATAAGAAACTTATTTCTTCTGTAAGATTAAAATCAAACATCGATAAATATAATATAGATTTACTTTATTTGAGTGATGAGGGAGTGGCGGAGGCGGACCATACTACAGTAAGATGGTCTCAGTCATTTGGTCTTCAGTTCAGTTGCTCCGTGAACCGCAGGAGAAACGTTTGTAAGCACATCTCTGGTACGCTCAGTCCTGTAGAATATGGAGCAGTCATCTGGGACCATCAGACATCTACAAACTAGAACGAATCCAGCGGCGTACTGCAGATTATATATTCAAAAGAGGAAGGGACCATCTCAAAAATGCTAGCTAATCTTGACCTACAGATCCTCCAGGCATAGAGAAGAACTACGATTAACGTTCTTGTTCAAGGTGGTGGAAGGACTAGTGCCGGTATAACAAAGAATATTGACCCGGGCTGAAAATTGAACCCGGGGTTCATTTTTTAACGTTGAATATTGAACCAGAGGTGCTTTTTCTCCGTTGAAAATTGAAACCAAGGTAGTCAAATTTAAACCCGGGGTCATATAGCTGATCAAATGTGTGTAATGGAAGATCCAAAATTACATCAAACACAAACATATGTAATGAAAGACCCAAAATTACATCAAACCCAAATATACTACTCAAAGTTTGATAAGGATCATATTTTTCAGCACTTGTAAAACTTTCAACAAAGGTGAATGACAACCAACACAGAGTGATTTATGTTCAGAAATGTTTACTTCAAGAAATTGTGACAGAAAAATTTGGCAAACATGACATTTCATCGCATACTCCTAAGGTAAAGGGAGAGTACCCTGAAAAGCATGGTAATTTCATGATCACGGAATTGTTTAAACTCTGCACATTCCATTTCACACTGCACAAACAAGTGACAATAGCGGGTATGGCCTCCGTTAGCTCCAATGACAGCTTGGCAACGTCGTCTCATGCTTCCAACGAGGTTTTGAATGGACGCAAGAGAGATATTGTTCTATTCTTGGATCAGAACATTTTCAAGTTCCTGGAGGGTGGCTGGTTGTACAGGACGACGTGAAATCGCTACCTGAAGCATATTCCAGACATGCTCGATAAAGTTGAAGTCTGGAGAACGAACTGGCCAGTCCATACGAACAATTGTCTCACGTTCCAGGTACTCGTCCACCACCCTAGCACGATGTCGACGTGCATTATCGTCCATGAGGATGAAGTCAAGACCAACAGCACCAGCATATGGTCTCACGTACACATCCAGGACTTCATCCCTGTAGCGCACTCCGGTCATCGTGCCTCGCCTTAGGACATGGGAGATCAGTTTGTCCAGCTCGACTGATTCCTCCCCAAATCATCAACGACCCACCACCATATCTGTCATGTTCAGCAACATTAGCGTTCTGATATCGTTCTCCTGCCCTTCTCCACACTCGTGCACGACGATCTGTGAAGTCAACACAAAACCTCGACTCGTCTGTGAAAAGTACAGGGGCCCAATCAGCAACCCTCCAATTCACATGAGCCCTGGCCCAATTCAAACGATCTTGTCTGTGTCGCTGAGTAAGAGGGATGCGAATACAGGCTCTCCGGGAACGAAGACCACCTTCATGAAGACGATTACGCACAGTTTGCGTGGAAATGTTAACTCCAGTTGCATTCAGAAGATCATTTCTAAGCGCAGTCGCCGTTGCAAACCGATGACGTCGTGCTGAAATCAAGAGAAAACGGTCATCTTGCTGCGTGGTGGACCTTTCTCTGCCGCCTCCATGTCGATGAGAAGCTGAACCATGAGCTTGATACCGGTTCCAAGCTCTGCAAACAACGCTCTGACTGACACCCAATAGCTCTGCAACGTGACGTTGTCTTGCACCATTTTCGAGCATTCCTATGCATCTGGCCAATTCTTCAATAGTCAAACGACGTCTTTGACGTTGTGGAGGCTTTTTCATAGAGTAACAGTGACTTAAACGAGGTCAGATGTAAAGACAATGGCCAAATTCAAATCAACGACAAGCACTCAGAAATGTGAATAATGTGGGTACCATGCTTCACGTGCTACTAATGATCACTGCAGCATGCATTTCCCTACCTAACCTGTGTTTTGAGGCTCAAGAGGGGTCAGTCCAACACTATGATGAAATTTGCGTGTCTTATCAATTCATATATTGATTTTATAATGTAAGAACTATATGATCCTTATCAAACTTTGAGTAGTATATATGTAACGAAAGACCCAAAGTGTTGATGAGCTAAGAATCATAGCTTTCAAGCTGAATCACAGAGTTACAACACAAGAAAGTTTGGACAATATTGAATTTCCATTTTATTCATCATATATGGCAAAAGTAATGAAAATTCTGATTATCTATGAATGTTAAAAAATTCATTTTCACACAAAGACTTACAAAATTCATATACATAATCATATTTATCTAAATACAAGAATGTTATATATAATATGCACAACATTATCACATGACATGTGCATAATATACAGTAATGTCACACGACATCTACATATAAAACAATATCACATGACATCTACATTGTACATAAAGTAACATGCTAAAACAAAAACCTGGGAAAATGTAATAAAAAATTCAATGCACATGTTGAATGAGAAATCACAACTGAATGATAAAAAAGCACTTAATGTACTTTTATATATATATATATCCAAATTAATTTAAATTAAAATCGCAGTGTCTGGTATAATATATTCAAAGAAATTTTTTAAAAAAGAGAAAACAAAAAAAAAAAAAAAAAAAAAAAATGAAAAAAAAACCCACACACACAAAGGTAAATCATTGTGTTATGATTTACCTTTGTGTGTGGATTCTTTTTTGTTTCATATTTTTTTAAATGTCTTTTGATATCTCTCTCTCTCCCTCTTTCTCTCTCTCTCTCTCCAGTACACAGTAGCAGTACCTATTTTATCTACACTTTCTCTCAAACAAATGCTAGTTTTGCATTACATCGTTTTGGTGTAGTTTTAAGATCACATATAATGATGTCTTCAGATGACATATTGTATGTCCATAAATTTTTATTTGGAAAAGTTGACATAATGACAGTGTCAAACAACTGACCTTGAAAAACCATACTTCGATACACTCTCATCTTTGATGCCGGTACTCCCACTATGTTTGATATGGTCTTCATCATGTCTTTGACTTTCTGCTGCGTATTGATCTCTATTCGTTCCTCTCGTTCTTGGAATGGAATCTCTAGCACCAAATTCAGTGTAGTGGTTATAGACATGTCAACTTCTGCCAGGGGATCTAGTCTGCCATAGATATGTTCTAGTTCAAAATACCTAAAATAGATGTTTATATATATATATATATATATATATATATATAAAAAGTTAGATTGTGTTAAACGTTAAACACATTTATAAACTTATAAAAACTATAGCGCTTTCGCCCGAAGGCTTTTCAGTAGTGTATAACAATGAATAAATATAAAAATTAACGTCTCTATTGTGACGTTGTTATTATGAATCCAAGGCAGCGTCACGCATAAGTTACAGTCTCTATTGTGATGCATTGTACCGTGACGTAAAAGTAATGCATCGAGAGTCAGTTAACACTGTGTAATAAAAGCATAATGATATGGACACACACACACACACACATATATATATATATATATATATATATATATATAAAGCACTAAAAACAACACAAAAAAACAAAACTGTCAAATTTTCGGGACGATATATATATATATATTTCCAAATACATGTATTCATACTTTCAGTGTTTTCACCTTTGATATCTTTACAATCTATAATCATGTATTTTCAAAATTAAATTTATTTCTTAAATAATATTTTTACGAAAAGACTTATGGGATACAATGCACAAGTAAATAACACAGAAACATAAATCTGCCAGCCCCACACCGCGCTGAGCATACCTTACTGTAATACATCTACTGTAGTCATTGTTTTGTGAATTTGATTTTCCTGCATACATCTATCAGTCCTATGTGAAGTTCATGTAAGCTACATGAGCTCAGTCTGAGACATTCATTTCAGAAGTTTACTTGAACCTGACTGACCTGCTTCATAAACTGAACTGATTTTTCCAACTGACCTGCTTCATAAGCTGAACTGATTTTTCCAACTGACCTACTTCATAAACTGAACTGATTTTTCTGATCGACCTGATTCATAAACTGAACTGATTTTTCCAACTAACCTGCTTCATAAACTGATTTTTCCGACTGACCTGCTTCATAAACTGAACTGATTTTTCTGATCGACCTGCTTCATAAACTGAACTGATTTTTCCGATTGACCTGCTTCATAAACTGAACTGATTTTTCCGACTGACCTGCTTCATAAACTGAACTGATTTTTCCGACTGACCTGCTTCATAAGCTGAACTGATTTTTCCGACTGACCTGCTTCATAAGCTTAACTGATTTTTCCGACTGACCTGCTTCATAAACTGAACTGATTTTTCCGACTGACCTGCTTCATAAGCTGAACTGATTTTTCCGACTGACCTGCTTCATAAGCTGAACTGATTTTTCCGACTGACCTGCTTCATAAACTGAACTGATTTTTCCAACTGACCTGCTTCATAAGCTGAACTGATTTTTCCAACTGACCTGCTTCATAAACTGAACTGATTTTTCCGACTGACCTGCTTCATAAACTGAACTGATTTTTCTGATCGACCTGCTTCATAAACTGAACTAATTTTTCCAACTGACCTGCTTCATAAGCTGAACTGATTTTTCTGATCGACCTGCTTCATAAACTGAACTGATTTTTCCAACTGACCTGCTTCATAAGCTGAACTGATTTTTCCGACTGACCTGCTAGGCTTTTCTTCACTGTCCATATACATTCTTATAAAGGCTCTCTCTGCGTCTTCTCTTTCACATCCTGATATTGGTGTACCATTAAGGCACTGAATGCTGGGTAATCTGGAGATCAACTCTTGTCGCCTGGACTTCTCAGCTATCTCCTGTTGCATACATGTAAAATATCCCCAAGTCATGAAACAATTCAACATTTACTCTTGCTAGTGTTTTATAAACTTTATTTACCAGTTGGAATGCTTGCTTCTACTATGATATATTTTGTAGTAGAAAGGGGGTGGGGTCAAGTTTTGTAGAATATATCTCATGAACTCTCACCAAAATGTACAATATATGTATCTTAAGAGAAACATTAAAATAAACCATTTATACATAGTGGCAGATCTTAAGGAGTGGGGGGGGGGGGGGGGGGGAGGACTGAACTCCGCCCCCTTTAGGCAAACCTTTTTAACAACTTTTGCCATTTGGGGGCTTTCTATCCCCTGCATTTGAGTGAAAAAGGTACAAACTTAGGCGACATCCCCCACCACTTAAAATTTTTCTGGATCTGCTCCTGAACAGTAATATCTAGCAATGGGAAACATCTCTTAACAACAGGCAGTGTTATATTAAATATCATTTGACGTGTAAAGTTCAGAGAAGTTTTCTGTGTGGGATCCCACTGAAGCCCAATGGGATGTTCTCGTTTTGTTGTAGATTTTGTTACATCCAATGTCGTGTTATTTGTTATTTCTCTTCGTATGAAAAATGAAGAAAATCACTTTTTTATAAGCCAGTATTTCATTTAAAGCAGTAATTCTTTATCAGCAGTAATGCTTAACTAGAAGCAGTGCCGAAATCACACACTATAACTGTGTTCAATATAACTGTCAATTTAAAAAAAACCCACTGATTAATAGAAATATGACAAACACAAGACAGATGATTCAATAGGACATTTTGTTTTGTTGTATACTGCTTCACATTCTGTTACAAAAAATCACTCATATAAATGAATAAATATCACCAGCATTGCTTGATGTGTCAAAATTTTTGACTTATCGATGGTATTTCCGGCCCTAGCAGTGAGAGATCATTGCCTACTACGACACTGGTCCTCCATTTTTAAGGAAAGACCTGTGACTTTCACTTCTAACGTCCTATAACTGCCAGAGGAACAGTCATTTCCTATATGTTGAACATCTTAGTTTTGATGCGGTGCTGCGATCGAGAATTGAAACGGGGCCTCTCTGTTGAAAAATGAACGCCCTAACCACTAAAATATCACAATCAGTCAGCAGGGATGGTGATTTGTAAAGCTATACTCTCAAGTACATGCAATATTTATATCCTATCTCAATGTACTGACCACCAAATAACATCCCCACTGAGAAGTAAAATCTATATATTTCAGAACATTCAAGATTTTCTTACATAATGTATGACCAATGTAGCACCACCCTGGTACCCGATCCCTGAGGTCATGACCTTCAGTTTTGATAGAGAGCTCAGTGCTCATTATAGCCATGCAAACAGTCTGACTCGTTGACTTCCAGAAATGAAGAAAAGGATTTTTTTGATAGAATTCATTCTTAATATATTGCCACACCTTGGGGCAATAATCCTTAACCCAAGTATCATGGATTTCACAGTTTCACTGCTTGATGTTCAGGTCAGAAAAGAAGATTTTTAGAAGATTTCATTAAATATGAGTAGTTTTGGTCACATGACTCTGGCCCCAGAGAAGCGGGGTCAATGAAATTCACAATTTTGTTCCCCTTCACCCATAAACGTCATACATGTACATAATGGTTCAGGTGTTCCGGAGAAGAAGCTGGAATTGTTGAAAACTTTATTATAACCAATGCATGAGAAACAACCCACAATGATGGACATAAACAGATAGCAATAGGTCACCTAAGTGACTCAGGTAATCTAAAAATATTGATCATAAACTTAATGTCATAACTAAAGTGAGTCCGAGTTCAAATCACGTTTTTCCTTGAACAGTTTAATACTGGGCACTTTGTTACAACAAAATTGATCAGAGTAATTCACTGGAATTTTCAAGTATATAGGCATTCAGTTTGTCTTACAAATTTTTTTAATATTCATCTTGAAAATATATTTAACATATAAAATGACATATAAAATAGATTGACGACTCAATCGTATTGGGTCAACAATAATACTTTACAATGCACCTTCTCAACTTGCTATAACTTTATTCATTCATCTGGATCCTAATGGCAATCTGCAGGAAATTAAATCATAAGCTGCAAGTTTGCATCTCTATAGGTATACGCAATTAATCCAAGTTTAATTAGATTTATATTCTCTTGGGAAAACTTGTTAGTAGGTCACTCGAATCAATTTCAACATTTGGAGTACAAATTACTGTTATTAAACTGGTAGTGTGCATCTCTAAATTCATGCAAGTCTGACCACCCCCCCCCCCCCCCAAAATCATCTCTAATGATCACTAAATCCTAAAGTCTTTATTGGCTGCAGGGATTACTGTTCTATTTGTGGTTGTGTTAGAGAGTGTGCATGGGTAAAGAGAGTGTGCATGGGTAAAGAGAGTGTGCATGGGTAAAGAGAGTGTGCATGGGTAAATGAGAAATATTTTTTCGATGTTTCAGTAAAATAATTCCTTATCAATAACATGTACTATTTAGTCTGAATGAAAGATTTCAAAATATATAACTTTTGATCACTGCATTTACAATTTTATACAAAGTTATTCTGCAAAATGGCAGTGTGTAAAATATAGAAGTAATTTAACTCATTATGGGTTTCGAGATATCAATTATTCAAAATAAATTTATAAAAACAAAAGTTATTTTGGTTTGAATATGCTACATTTTCAAATATCTGTCTAGATCTATCTGTCTGTCTGTCTGTCTATATCTATCTGTCTGTCTACATCTATCTATCTGTCTACATCTATCTATCTGTCTAGATCTATCTGTCTGTCTACATCTATCTATCTGTCTATATCTATCTGTCTGTCTGTCTACATCTATCTATCTGTCTATATCTATCTGTCTGTCTGTCTGTCTATATCTATCTATCTGTCTATATCTATCTGTCTGTCTGTCTGTCTAGATCTATCTACCTGTCTATATCTGTCTGTCTGTCTATATCTATCTACCTGTCTGTCTATATCTATCTGTCTGTCTACATCTATCTATCTGTCTGTCTAGATCTATCTGTCTGTCTATCTATCTATCTGTCTGCATGTCTACCTGTCTATATCTACCTGTCTATATCTATCTGTCTGTCAATATCTATCTATCTGTCTGTCTGTCTGTCTATATCTATCTATCTATCTATCTATCTGTCTGTCTATATCTATCTACCTGTCTATATCTATCTGTCTGTCTGTCTGTCTATATCTATCTGTCTGTCTATATCTATCTACCTGTCTATATCTGTCTGTCTGTCTATATCTATCTACCTGTCTACATCTATCTATCTGTCTGTCTAGATCTATCTGTCTGTCTATCTATCTGTCTACCTGTCTATATCTATCTGACTGTCAATATCTATCTATCTGTCTGTCTATATCTATCTGTCTGTCTGTCTATACCTATCTATATGTCTGTCTGTCTATATCTATCTGTCTATACCTATCTACCTGTCTATATCTATGTGTCTGTCTGTCTGTCTATATCTATCTACCTGTCTATATCTATGTGTCTGTCTGTCTATATCTATCTGTCTGTCTATATCTATCTACCTATCTGTCTGTCTGTCTATATCTATCTATTTGTCTGTCTATACCTATCTATCTGTCTGTCTGTCTATATCTATCTATCTGTCTGTCTATATCTATCTGTCTGTCTGTCTATATCTATCTGTCTGTCTGTCTATATCTATCTATCTGTCTGTCTATATCTATCTGTCTGTCTATAATTATCTGCCTGTCTATCAATTGGTTATTGCTTTATTTAAATTTGTGATGCGCTAATCTAAGCACACACAGTAAAACCAGACCCACTAACACTGCTATCATTACCAGCTAGATATCTGGGGTATGTCTTGCCATTGTAAACTATGCCTGTATGTTTCCATTTTAAAATTGAAATATGTTACATTACAATTTCCTTGTGTTTCCTTGGAAATAGTTTAGAATATGATCTAAAATTTTAGTGGCCAGTTTGATAGTTTGCATTAAAAGCATCTTGTTCGTTTCTATGCTCAATCTGCACATTACCTGTAACAAGGTGATTGGTTGTAAAATAAATTGTGTCAAGGTCATTTGGCTGCACTATTGTTTATAAACTTTAACAAGAAGAATAAATGTCACATTTTATATGTACCTTCTTTCTATCCTGGTATATTTACAATTTCCATTATAATTTACTACCTCTAGAAATGGAATTCCTAGAACTTTTAGATCCACCAGTGCTGGGCAGTGACAGAGTCTCTCAAAGTCCTCCCATCTCTCCAGCTTAGTCTGAGTCAGAACAAGAGTTTTCATCTTGGAGAAAATCTGGGCCATGTCATTTTCTTCTTCATTGGGAGACTTAAGGTTCTGCAGATCTGATTCAATGTTGACAAAATTCTCCAAATTTGGAAATAGTCTTCCGACTTTGTGCAACTCGGCCCAGTCTTTGATTTTGTTCTTTGCCATGTGTATTTTCTTGACCGTGGGATATGTTTGGAAAGGATTAGGTAGTGATATGTCTTCATGTTTATTCAAACTTAAATGTATTTCCGTTAGTCTGAAAAGTATAGAAATCTTAGCAGTTGTACATATCTGTCATATTAATATATGAATCTAGTCTGTTGATTAACAGACATGATCATGTGACTTCTACAGATATTTCTTATATGTATAATATAGGAAAGGAGGATATTTATGGCTGGACCAGGAATCGAACCTGGGACCCCTGCATTACAAGTCAGGTGCTCTAACCACCGTCCATACAGCCCTAACTATTACCTTTTCCTTCATCTTTAAATTGTGTGCACCCTCAAAGACACAAATCCTGATTCTTTGACCCCTGGCAGGACTTTCACCTGAGTCCAGGGATGGCCAAAGGCACCAGATGTAATATAGAAAAGGAGAAAATTTATGACTGGACCGAGAATCAAACCTGAGACCCCTGCATGACTGGTCAAGTGTTCTAACCACTGAGCTACCTAGGCTGACGTCCACGGTCCATATAGCCCTGTATTCTACATACATGTAATCTGATCATTGTGTACATGTCTACTCTGTTTATTCCTGCACACTTACGATGGGCACAGCCTCAGAAAGTTATGAGTTATGTCCCATGATACTCCAGTGTTGTTCAGAATGACATTTTGAAGAGCTGAAAAGGCACCATGGTCCTCCTCCCCTGGCCACGAGTCATTGTCCAGAGAATTGGCACACAGGTTCAACACCCGAAGTTTTGGCATACAATCCATCAAACATAATACCTGTACAAAGTGTAGGAAAAAACTGATTTAGAATTTACAACCAAGAAAGACATCATTAAATGATTACTTGTTTAATGAGGAATAACATACCCAAAAAATCTTAATATATGGACGGAAAGTGTACAATAATATTTCAAAACTGAAGTTTTAAATTTACCTAATTTATTTTTTAAAAAATGCACTTTTAATAGAAGGTAATGTGAAAAAAATTCAAAACTTCTGCTAGATTCAAAACACATGAACCACAGATCAGCAGTTGACGTGTTAATCTACTAAGCTACCTAGCTAGGCAATTAGATTTAAAACGAATATAAATGTGTTGATGATCATGATATTTGAATTTTTATTCAAGTTTCAGAAGGAAGTCGGCTATTATGATGTACTATATTATTCATCCTTAAATCCAAAGACCTTGAAATTTAACCATTAACACATCTGAATTAAGTGGAATGTCAGCCGTGTCTTTAATCAGAATCAATGCCTTCAACTTCAATGGACATAATTTACCTTAACTAACCCCCACCCCACCCCCCATCAAAAAAAAAAAAAAAAAGAAAAAAGAGAGAAATTGCTAAGTTTTGGTTTTTATAACTTTTTCTTAATGCTGTCCTAATTTGTAGATATTTTGGGTGTTACCGAAAACAACAATTTTAATTTGTTTAATACACAAACATCAGTTTCGCTTAGTATTGAATCAAGACAGTCTACTTCAATAAAGTGTTAGCTCTAATAATACCAGTAATCCCAAACCACCTCTATATATTTCATATGGATCTTATCTGCTAATTATAATCCATACCAAACTTAGACACACCTGTGTTTTGAATTATGATCTATTTAGACGCAATATTGTTGATTCTCCATTATGCTCCTGTGGTATGTGTGAAGACACATATCACTTTTTCTTTACTTGTAAGAAATGTTCTAATGCTAGATATCAATTAATGGACAGATTGCTAAGAATAAATAATTTAGTTATTGTTGATACACACCTTCTACTTTGGGGTGATAATGCCTTATCTGCTGAACTAAATCGTTATGTTCAAAGGCATATTCAAGAAACCAAAAGATTCATGTGATGCTCACATAGCCTGTCTATAGAGTATACCTACATGGAATATATATACATGTACTCTCTGCATATCAATTCTAATTAATAATTTCTTACATATAACATGTTTGTGCACCAATATTCAGTGATAATTGTGTATATTATTATATTTCAAGGAGAGGAACTGGTAAGTTTTTAGAACTTGTTTCTGATCCTTTTGTATATATTATATACAATAAAATATGTTCAAATCAAATCAATGTTTCACAATTTTTTTTTACCGGTGAGAAGTGATTAAGATGAACATTGAAAGCGCTCTAATGACTGGGATTACCTCCTGCCGGGTGTATAGGTCCCAATTAAATGGACACGTGTTCCCTCACCTCTTTCCAATCTGTGATGAGGTTTTTAGTAAGATCCAGTTCTACAGTTTTTTCACACATCTCTTTCAGCTTTGCCTTATCACCAACATTATGTATTTCATGGTTATCGAGAACAAGGGCTAATGGAAGGACAATGGCATCTGAAATGGTGTAAGATGTGAATTGTAATCATGCTCAATAAAATTCACTGCATTGCATTTCTCTGAGTAACTCAATTCATCTTCCAAAAATGATTAATTTAATGCATGTACATACAACAGTATGTGTAGGACAATTACATAGGATATTTGTGTTGTGTCTGAATGGAGAGAAAAAAAAAGGACATTTACCACTCTCACTTGACGTAGATTCCTGTCTCTTTTTTGGGATGGATATAAAATCAAACGACTCGTCGTTTCCAGGACCATATTTATCAACAATGGCATCCACCAATGAGGCCATCTGTTCACATTTGTCTTTGAAACTCGGTCTGAAAAATTTCTTCAATCAGACATTTCTGACATATTGGTGTTGTTACTAATTAACATTATAAACTGCACAGGTTGTATGTATATATGTGGTAGTGTTAGATACATAGCCTTCCAACTCGACCTTGCTAAGAGGTTAACTCTTCAGCTTAATTGGCAAAGCACTAAACTGCCATGCCATCATTCCATGGTGACAATACACCATGACATAGTGAACATGATAAAGGACTAAAATGTTCACATCAAATTCAAGTTTAAGTGAAGTGCCATATATTTTAACCTATGCTGGGTGTTTAAGAGTCATTTCACAGTCAGTGTTCTTTATTGCGCCAATGCCAACCATGATGTAAAACAGTTTTAAAGGTCTGATCCAAAAGGCTCTAACTTTCACTTCTTTTATGACATGCCATGGACTCGGTGAATGAAAAACCAATGACTTGGATACTTAATGTTCTGGGATTAGAACCGGACCCTCCTGTTCATAAAGCAAATCCTCATGAACTGCTGATGTGGTCCAAGGTCACAATTGAAATAACTAAAATTAAATCGACAACATCAATTTATCTCATTACTGTGCCCTGAACTTGAAATGAAAGTTTTTCCCTTTCATTTTGAATTTCTTTATATGTAAATCACTTTGTCCTTATTGTGACTATGCTCAGGGCCCTAGGATATGGTTTGAACTTTTACACTACAAGACATGAAGAAGCTTTATTTTTTAATTTTTCCTGTCATCTCCCCTTGGGCACATGTTACTAAAAGTTAATTAATATCTGTCGTTTATTTTGTATGCACATGATGCAAGCATGGGCACTTGATAAAAAAATCTCTTCAGAATACTTAAGATATATACTGCATGTGTACATTTTAGCATATTTAAAATTTGGAGCAGACGGAGCTGATTCACTATTTGGCATAATCATGATTGAGGACATCTCGTGTGTACGATGTCTTTGCGCAACTCGAAATTAGCGCCAACACCGAATTTGAACCCACTTCACAGGAATATGTATTCAAGTATTGCACACCAATAGTTCTCCATTTGGAGGGGATCAGTGCACAATTATTCAGTAAAACTTCAATATTTCTTTTATTCAAGTGCCTTTTGGTGCAAGGTAGGGCGTCTGACGCGTGATCATGGCAAGATGACTCATTTGATTATTTGATTTGCAATGTAGGCCATTGTAAACTCTTTTAGGACGCTTGTCAGTAGGTCTTCTATCGTTTGTTTACTTGACCTCCTACCTGTACATATATAAATATAAACAATATTAATCAAAACCATTATTAATTCAGGTAATACTACCTACTGTATGTAAACAGTAAAGTTCGGTAAGACTATCTGTCAGCTGTTGAGTAGTCTAGATCATCCCGACGTTGTGTATACACAAACGTCGGGATGATCCAGACTAGATGTTGAGCAATCGGCAATCCTCGGACGATTCCGATACGCTTCGGCTACTTATCAGTGGTTAAAACGTCGCGCTGGTGAATCACATGTCCCAAGTTCAAATCCGCAAGAGGTTATTGCTCATTAGTTACTGAAATTGATGTTGAATTTTGTTTTTCTTTTTTGCTCTCAAATTTTCTGTTTGCTTGATACTTCTTTTCCTTTTGTATTTCAGTTTTTCATCTATCCATGTTGCACAGCACAAGACAAATAATAGTCAATTTTTTGGCTGGGTGCCTCTACCGATAAGGAGAATTAATTTTTGAAAATCATGCTTGTTTTTTCATCCATAATTTCATATTTTCTGCTTTTTTGACATATATTTATTATATATTATATCTTTCAAGATCAAATCATTCCGTGCTGATTTGAAAAGGTGTAGTGAGCCACAGCTCGAGAATGTGTCACTCAAATTGAGACGTCATTGTTGCCGGTGAAGGGCTGCAAAATCTATATCTATGCTCAGCGCTTACATCCTTTGAACAGGGAGGGACCTTTATCGTGCTATACCTGCTTAAGTTTCTGTGGCCTCATCCGAAGGACCGGCCCATTTAGTCGGCTCTTGGGGTGAATTGTTATATATATATATATATATATATATATATATATATATATATATATATAATTGTACATGTATATTGCATGTTGTAGACCGCAACCCGCTTTACATTCATGCTTGAAACATAGGCAATGACAGTACGTATCATTGTTGTGAGGGGTTTCCTTAGATGACATCAACATTCCAATTTCTGATACACTACAGAAAGTATGTTTCATTATTATGAGATTGATGCAATCAACCTCTCCTATCCGTCCATAAAAAATAATCTTAATTTCAAAATTATGCGCTTCATACGAGAGAGAGAGAGAGAGAGAGAGAGAGAGAGAGGGGGGGGGGGGAGGGAGAGAGTTCAAAATGATAAAAAAGAGAGAAATATTGATGAAAGTAAGTATTACTAGCCCAACCGAATCCGAATTTGTAAACTCCGGTGAAAATGATCGAGTTCACATGTTGCCCGTGAATAGCTTGATAAAATAACCACTCATTGATTTTCCTGTCCTCTACTTATAGAATGGATCACTGTGCAAAGGTCTTAACATCTATTCATAGTCGTCACCTTAATCCCAAATATCAGTAACCAATCTGTGCGATGGTTTCACTATGAATGCAGATTGTCATTGATTTTCTTAAAGAATTATATTTTAAAAGTATGCACGAATCGAATAACCTGCTTATGTGTCACTTTTTCCCAGAATTCCATTTCACACAAGCGCACTTGAAGTTAACCCCACTTTAATTAGTCAGTCCTATATTAATTTCGGAAATATTTTAGTCTCGTTCAACCACACGCCCGACTGTCTCTGTAAAGCTTCGACAAGCAGAGAGTTTGGTAAAGACGCACGATAACGTTTGTAACGTCAGAACGAGGCATACCAAAATTCTGGTATTTATTTGATTGGCTGATTCATCACAACTCCAAAATGACCGTTGAAAACGCTATCGAAGAAATTTGTAATATATTGAATTTGCCGTGTAACCTAAAGGATTTACAATTAAAGTTTTTAAAAACCGTTGTAATAGAGAAAGGTGAAAAGCCTTTTATTTTATGCCGATTAAAGTAATGTATACGTACCGCAAATGACTTAAACAGATCGTATGCACTAGTACTGGTGTAAAATTATGCAATAATGAAAAGTTCTATAAATTTGGGTATAACTGATTGTACTACACACGCAGCCTTAATCATCAGACATTGAAGCAACATTATTACGCGAAGTCGTCATTAACTTCAAACCGAAATCCCTAGCGGTAATCCTTTACCAGATCTTCTGCTCGTCGGGGATTTACGGAGACAGCCGAGTGTTTGGTTGAACGAGAAATAAAAACAAAAATTCCGCAGAAAATTCATATAGCCAACAGTTTGAAAACCCGTATCACAACAAACGTCGACCGCGTTAAGATTGCGAAACCCGTAATATTCATGAAAAGTGGAATATACTGCCCAAAATCATAATGCCCCCTGTGATGTGATCTACTCAAGACATTCATTATCAATATCATTACACTCCCCCTTCTTGATATTCTATCTCAGGGTAATAAATATTGAATAGCCTTTAACTCTATACAATTAGTTAAAATAGGAATACCTTCAATCTCTGATGATGGATGCAAGATACAACCTTTCCCGTGTATATCGTTATCTAGTTGATCAAGGATCACGCAGACGGATGAGTCACTTTGGTTTTAAATATGTAATAGATAAAAATAGCCCTAGATGTGACAGTAACACAGTTCTTACATACTATAATTCTATAAACGTATAACATATATACATATATATAATAATTTACTAAGAAAAAGAAAGAAGAACTCAAAATGAAAGTAGATCATAATAAGATGTACTAAATTTATTCGATTCTCATGACACCGTAGCGTACAATGTAGACCTTCTTTTCCATATTTAGTTTTTAAAAGTTATCTAAGAATTTACAATTTCTTACTCTGTTTATTTCGATTTTTCATAACTACGGGGTTTCAATGTTTGTTCTGGTACGATTTACTGTATATTCCACGTCACACTGAAGTTTTGACAGTCGACAGATTTCCGCACTTTACATTAGCTACTACAGTGCTACTAGGCCTAGTTAGTTGTGAAGTTGAATAATGACAGACACTTTTGGCTCGAAATTGGAAGGAAATATAGACATTCCTCAAGCAGAAAATTTGAAAGGGTAAAATTTTATTGGATACTGTATGTTGAAACACCTGTAAAAATCGCGGATCATTCATTTTTCCTAGCCCGACTTGCACTTCCAGGAGAATCCATATCGGTTACTAATATCCGTCTTCAACGGTTTACAGGTCTGTTTTATCGTCTGCTCTACAATCAAGGTATTTCGCTATTTGATTTTGTTTACGGTCAAAAGGTGTTGATATATATCTGGCATTGCTTGTTGTGAATCGTGTTATGGTAGCTTGCATGGCTTGGTGTCGCTGCTTGTGGTAGACTTACGTAGATGGTGCTTGCACTGGCTCTAGCATAATGAGTTTACGTGACCTCAAGTCAGATTTGAGATACAACGGTCCTTAACATATGTATTTAACTGTACAGCCTAACAGGATTCTCACATCCCAGAATTTCTGACCTCCACTGACTCTCTGGATCAAACTTATATTGATTTGTAGGAAATGGGCCCCGTCTCATACTTTAAGTGGTAAGCATACCACGGCATCAGATACTATCTCTGTTACTCTGCATTGGGTAGTTTGACATGGGTAATATATAGTGGATTTTTCTCAAAAATAGTAGTTTAAAGTCCTTTTTGGTGCAATTTCATTCAGAAGGTGAAAAGAATTTTTGTGCTTTTGGCAAATTTTTCTCACCATATCTAGCATGCCAAAATGATCCATATATGGTATATAAGTCCCTGCTAACAATTACTTGTATAAATGATTTGGCACCCATGGATTTTGTGGATTTTACAGTAGGTCCATCTTAATATGATGTACATTTAATTTTCCAACCTATTTCATCACAATCACATAAGAAACAATTTGTATATAATCAATAAATTTTCATTAAAAACAGATCACACTGAACATAAAATGTTTGCTTGCTCTTGTACATAGTAAGGTATGTATATGTTCTATATTGAATTTATAAAATAGAATGCTTAAGCATTTGTATTCTTATGAAATTGCAACAAAGCGAAAACCAACTATTTGGTTAATCAGCATAAACAAAAACACTCATGATAAAACATTGTGTAAACCTTATAATGATATCAAACCAGCATCATGTAGGAGAGTTCTACTATGTTTGATTTGACCTATGGCTTTTATCTATTGCTCCTGCCAATTTCATAAATGGGAAAGGCTGATCCAGAGGTTTGGTAAAGAATAAACTTGGACGGAGACTTTAGATCTGGTATGCAGAGTTCAGATTACTGTGCTACTTACATGAATATTAAATATAAGCCACTTTGTTTTGACTATACTCTCAAATTTTTTACATATCTACAGATATCTATATAATTGTCATGGGATATAGTATATTCATTATAATTGGTGATGTTTAATTTGTATTTTTGACATATTGACTTGCATTCATTCATCATGTGAGAGTTAATTCACTGTGATAGTGGTTATTATTACTGAAATGCCAGGATTCGTTGATTGCATATTGTTTAACATCCTGCTCAAAAATTTTTTACTCATATGGAGACATCACCATTGCTGGTGAAGTGCTGCAAAATTTAGGCCTATGCTCAGCACTTATGGACTTTGAGCAGAGAGGGCCTCAGTTTTTGCGGTCTCATGCAAAGGACCACCCCATTTCGTCGTCTCTTACAACAGTAAGAGATACTGAGGACATATTCTAACCTGGATCCCTGTGGGACAGAATGCCTGGGAGAGTAAGGGTGTGTTGGACTGGCTTTTCTAGATCTGTGAGGGTGCAAGTCTATTGCTAGCTTTAATATCACACACCTGTTTTTACCATTAAAAATCCTGAAACCTCAGAGATGGATATGTATGCGATTGCTTCACAGCAGTTATTTATTTACAACAAATATTAAGACCCCATGGTGATCCGGGTTGTTAGAATAGATCCTCAGCACCCTTAGCTTGTCATAAGAGGCGACTAAATGGGGCAGTCTTTCAGATGAGACAGCAAAAACTGAGGTCCCATGTCACAGCAGGTGTGGCAAGTAAAAGATCCCTCACTGCTCAAAGGCCATAAGCGCTGAGCATATGCCTAAATTTGCAGCTCTTCACCGGCAATGGTGACGTCTCCATATGAGTGAAAGATTCTCGAGCGGGACGTCAGTCATTAATCAAAATATTCTGCACTTCCTAGGCTATTTCACATGGTAAGATTTTACTATTTTAATGACAATGATTTATTTGCACAAGCACAATAACAATTATTGGCTTGGCAAAGGCATATAGTATGGCTTACATCATAGGCATGTTCATACAAATAGTAGTATGAAACTATTTTATAAATTAATTTAACTAAAATAATATTCATAGTAAAATTATTTTTATGTATAATTTTGTGTGCAGTTGGATGTAGGCAAGTTTATTTCAATATATATTAGCTAACTGCGTGTAGGTGTGTGAGAATATATTCATACCATAATTCAAATAAACAAATATTTTATTACTTGCCTTTGGAGTGGTTCTAAACTGAGGAAAGGGGGGGGGGTTACATGCCATATTTTTAATCCCTTGACATAATATATGTGCGAGTGTGTTTGTGTGCGTGTGAGTGGGGGTGTTATTTAGCAAAGGGAAACACCTATTGGGTAATTCAGAAATTGTGTTGTGGAACTGTCAAATAAACATGTTTGTTTTTCATATAATTTGCTTACTGCATGAAAATTTGGTGAGTATGGATCATTTATTAGGAAATATTAGGTACTTTATGATGGAGTGGCTTACAGTCTGTAGATATATACACGTTATCATGTACAGAATGTATTCAGTAGATATAATAATAATTATAAGAGATTTTTCCCTTCTGTGCTGTACAATGTATATTTGAAAGTTACTGAATTGATGCTGATTTCCATATGTGTGTCTTGTAGGATGTCAATTTCGCTGTCTAATGTGAATGCCAGAGAATGGTTTTCCAAAACTAGAGAAGGTGTAAAGCCATGGGCAGAATTCTTCAATTTTGGCAAGTTCAAAGTTCCCAAGTCAGTGGCACCTATCCCTAAACGTGTGGTGCGGAATATTGAACAGTTCCAGAGTAACTATCTGTTTGTGTTTGGTGGTCTCATTGTTTTCTGCATGTGAGTATATTACAGGTACACTGTAGTTTGTATTAGAAGGACTATTCATTTGTTTAGGATGTTTTATTTTTGAATATTGATTGATCAAAAATGAAAAATAATATTTGATCATTTTATGAATGTAATTTGCCAGTTTGCTTTTTTTAATATACAATGTCATGTAAAAACGAAGAAACATTTTAAAATCTTAACCTTACCTGTGAAAGTAAAATGTTATGCAATTTAATTATCTTTTAAAAAAAAAAATCAGAACTGTAGATGTTCCTTTGAGAAGCTGCATCTGTCTGCTCACAAATCAATGCAAGTTTTATTCTGTTTACAAAAAAAGATTTTAGTAAATTTGTATATGGTGACAGGACAATTTATGGTAAGGGTTCTATCAACATGCATGCTTTTGTTTCAGATATAAGTGTATTTTGAGAAAGGATCCTGACTCAGTTGTTAATCTTCTCACTTTGATCAAAATGATGTAGAACAGAAATTTTAATAACACATGTTTTGCCACTTTTTCGTTTTTGTTTTTTTTTTCTGTAAGGTACATGTGATAGAAAATGTTTGTTTATTCAAAGCAGCACTCATATGTTTTCTGTAAAAAAAAAAATTACAGAAATGAGCATTTTAAGTCAATTTGATTTCTACAGAAAAAAAAATGATCATTTTAGAAGTGACACGTAAATACTGCAAATGATTTTACTGTATCTGGGATAAATTATGTCATGTTATATAGCATATGATCTCTTTTTTGAAACAGAATAAAATTCAAAGCTTTAAAGTTTTTAGTTTTATGGGGCCCAAAAAGGGTCATTATCATTACAGTGTAACAATCCTTGGTTTTCAATTTCAAAAGATCAGGTAAATGTGTAAAGCAGCTGGAAATATGTTGATGTGATCCATTTGGTTTCAGTTTAACATCCCCTTTACTGTTAGTGGCTATAGCGGCCTGTCTTGGAGCTTGTTACATCATAAGTCTGAAAAACCAGGACAGGAAAGTTAAAATACTAGGTAAATATCCTTATGTATTTCATATTGTATACTATGTAATATCCTGACCCAGGTACAAGACTGTTATCATGTTAAAATCACAGCTCACTGAATGTTAATGAACTGATTGCTGTATGAGAATTTTGTATACCTTTAGTTCCCTTGGCATTAATCTTTTATTATTCCTTTTAGGACGAGAATTAAGTTTGGTGCAACAGTATGCTGCTGTTGGTTTGTGTTCATTTCCTGTCTTCTGGTTGGCTGGAGCAGGATCAGCTGTCTTCTGGGTTATAGGTCAGTTCATAATTCTTATATCACCCTTAAAACTTATAAAGATTCTGTAAGAATAATGAAATGAAATCTGAAACACACTTCATACATTTCTCTTCGTAGGTGCCTCTTTCTTTGTTATCATGCTCCATGCTTCTATGTATGTAACTGCCGAAGAGGCCGACATGATAGAACTGGAAATGGAGGAAGTTTAGACGTAATTCAGCTGATTCTGTGATAATACATGTATGTTTTTTCTTCAACTGTGGCAGTGTATTCATATCTGGAATTTTCAAAACATGGGGATTTGCCATTTTTCATATTTCATCACCTTTAACTCTATTTACAAAAGTGAGGAACTATTTTTACAACATCCATGTGTTTTAACTTGTGATACTATCATGTGGTGTAGTTGACAATCCATTTGGTATGGATAACTACCCATGTGGTATGGATTATTATCCATGTGGCACAGATGACAATCCATATGCTTTTTGCATATCTGTACAAATGTCATTGACTTGTTTTTTATCATGGGCCAATGGTTCATATAAGATTTTTTTTTGTTTGAAGTTTGTTAGTTAATAATTTTTAATTTGTCAGTTGTATGTACTTTACATTATCAGCATCCCCTCCAGAAGCATTGTGCTTGAAATTTGACATAAAGTAAGCTATGCCAATTTATGCTTCGTACACCGTTTAACCACAAAGCAATTTATAAGTGCAAACTGTCAAAACTTACATATGTACTTTGTATCTTTTAAAATGAGTAGAATTATTTTTGCTCCTTATTACAGGTATTTAATTTTTTGAAATTCATTTAATGTAAACATCATTCCCAAGATGCATCTGGCACAACCCAGTTTACATATCTGCTTTGTGTCGTTTAAAATGAGTAGAATTACTTTTGCGCCTTTTTATGTGGATTTTGAATTCTTGAATTTTTTTGAAATTCATTCAATGTAATTTGACGTGTAATTATAATTTAATTTGATGTGAAGCAATATTACCATAGCAACAAAATGGAATCAGAGGAGGTAAACGACATTATTCCCAGGATGCATATTGCACAACTCAGTTTACATGGTATAGAAATGTAACAGTTCATAAAGTTCAAATGATCCAATCAAATAACTACTGCATTATCAATTACTTGTGTAAAAATTGAATGTTTATCATATACACTGCAGCACAGATTATAATTTTGACTTAGAAATTTAGTTTCTCTGTACAATCATTTTTATCAAAATTATATTACTGAGATTAAATAGTAAAATAAAGCCTATGTATATATTATTTTTCTTGATCTATACATATTAATGTATCTCTTATATGAACATTCTTTTATTTTTAATTCAGTATAAATATCATGCAGTGATTTTATAAAATACAATTATGTGCCATTTTAATGGTAAATAATGAGTTATTGCATTTATATTCATTCATTAAGATATACAAGTAATTCAAGAATCTCAAAAATTGTATCTAGAAGCTGTGTTTTTATGTAGAGACAACATGTAAGTGATATAAATGTACCTATTGTTGGAAATGTTGTGTAATTGAATATACTGGTACAATGTCACTGTTATGTATGTAGTGGGTCATTGATTTAATAAGTAACTGAAGGTTGCATATATATATAGCTCATACAACACACTCATACATAATTATAGACAGTACAACACATCCGTACATAATTATAGACAGTACAACACATCCGTACATAATTATAGACAGTACAACACATCCGTACATAATTATAGAAGTACAACACATCCGTACATAATTATAGACAGTACAACACATCCATATCATCTTATGAAGTATACAACACATTCATACCTAATTGTAGGTCGTACGTTATATCCATACCTAATCATAGGTCTTGCCATATATTTTTATCTAATTATAGATCTTGTAAATCACCTATGCATAATTATACGTCTTGCAAAAACACCCATACATAATTAAAGATCTTACAACACATCCAAACATATAATGTTTCCCAGCTTCAATGGTATGATTTACAGTGATCACAATGGTGACATTGATTGCTTCTGAAATAAAACCTGTTGTCTTAGATATTATAATTTTTATTTTTTTTTTCTGAATAAGTACTGGCATTAGAGTGTTTAACAGAAAATGATTGCTGTAGGATTATATTCAAGCTCAGATTTTCTATAGGACCCAGGGTATTTTCATTTGGTACATGGTGATTTACACTTAAGAATTTACAATTCTACATGAAAATGGAAATTGGTACATTGTACGGGTATATTTTATGTGCTGCAAATGTTTACATATTATGACGAGTTTTGTCTGATCGCAAAAATTATTATCGTAAAATTTTAACTATTTTTTCCTTTAGAGTTATTTCCCCTGATACAGATCCTCGTACAGTAGAAAACATCAGTAGTGATTAGTGTTAATCTTGTATATGAGCCTCTGTACACAGGTGATTTTTTTTTTACTACTTCCACTATGCTGTTCAAACGGAAATACTTTAAACCTGTACTGAGTTTACCAAATTCTGCTGGAAAACTACAGGAAAATCCTCAGGGATATCATAAAGTAAATCAATCAAGCAGTTGTAAACTCAT
The DNA here is from genome assembly GCA_024699665.1 of Ostrea denselamellosa. Classification (NCBI taxonomy): domain Eukaryota; kingdom Metazoa; phylum Mollusca; class Bivalvia; order Ostreida; family Ostreidae; genus Ostrea; species Ostrea denselamellosa. The sequence goes on from JAMZEH010000023.1 coordinate 23,434,483, forward strand.
TTAAAACCCCCAAGCATGGAAAATATATAAAACTATTGTGTAGTGATTTGATGAGTATATGTACTATTGTGTAGGGATTTGATGAGTTTACACTACTGTGTAGGGATTTGATGAGTTTACACTACTGTGTAGGGATTTGATGAGTTTACACTACTGTGTAGGGATTTGATGAGTATATATACTATTGTGTAAGGAATATCATGGACACGGTAGATTAAAGCGAAGTGTACGTTGATGAAACGGGAATAGCCATTGTTTGCCAATTAATCGTGTAAATAAAAAAAAAAAATCCAGAATTGTTCGTCGAACAACTTAGAAAAGTATCACGTGTTTAGTAGTTGATAGAAAGGTTTTGCATCCTCGCTTACTTTGAAAAATAATTTAAAAGGAGTAAATTGCATGTAACTTACACGTGCAATTTAAAGGAAAAAAATATGTGCAACTTCGTTCCTCTTAATATGAACATGAGAAATCGTACTTACTTGTACAACGTGACTCTGCAGTGATATATCGGAATTGACGAAGACGAACAACACGATGTGGTAATAATGGTTGCATTTATATCGATTCATCTATAAAACACAACCATTATCACAACTCGTGAAGATCAGGTCGTAATCCCGGAAGTTGTCCTGTAAGTTGCTGGACATCACTACTGGCGATTACGGTTATGCTTTGCTTTTTATACAACGTATAGTCGTCTTCTTTGAAAAACGAAAATACATCTGACGTGAATAGTTATCGAAATGATGGACTGGAGTTTGAACAGTATTACCTCATTCTCAGATAAAACAAAAAGATACACTTCCCTTTCATTAGCTGGATACCGACCAGGGTTGATAAAATTTGAAAGATAACTTGCCCCATTGTTTAATGTCCTGTTCAATATTTTAAAAAAAAAAATGATCACGGATGAAATGAGTATCGTGTCGATTTGCAATTGATCAACTTTGTTTATCGATTGGGAAAAAATTGTTTTGATGTATAGAAATACAGTTAACAGTCTACCACAGTAAACTTCAGCTATTGCTCAGTAATAAAGTTAGAAACAGTAGTCTGCAGGTAAAAGTAGAAAGTTAGAATTGTGTAATTGAAACGTCGTTTTCAATCCCTTGACGTTCCGAACAATATGTTTTCAATATAGGCAAAAATATTCTGAAGAACAAGTCTGCAATTAGTCTACATTAGATATATAGTTCTCATATGAAGTATTCAGTTTGTCTACATTAGATATATAGTTCTCATATGAAGTATTCAGTTTGTCTACATTAGATATATAGTTCTCATATTAAGTATTCAGTTGGTTCAAATCAGGGATGATCAGGATTGGGTCACAGTTGGGGTTCAAATTCTACACAGAAGTGATAAAACCATACATGAATCAATGTTTAACAAGTATAAAGCCTAGAGTAAGCCAGGTTGTGTGTTTAATAATAATAATAAAAAAAAAAACAACAAAAAACAAAAAAACAACTGAGCTCTAGCTTAACCCCGAATCTGTTTAATACGTCTAAATCCTGCGTAAACCTTTTATGTTTAACAAGCCTAAAGCCTACCGTAAGCCTACATTTTGTTTAACAAGTCTAAAGCTTAGCGCATTACTAAGAAATCTGCGTTTTAGTCGAAACTTTAGAGAATATCTGTGTTTATGTTAGCAAGTCTTAAACCGTAGTTTAGAACACTAGCTTAAATATTAATTTTTCATAAGTTTTAATCCCTAGTGTAGAACTATTAATTTTTACAAGTCTTAAACCCTAATATAGACCAGAAGCTTAAATATAAATTTTTAACAAGTCTTAAACCCTAGTGTAGAACAGTAGCTTAAATAAGTCCAAACTCCATAATACACCCGAGTCGACTCGTAATCCCTAACGGCATTTAACAAATGTACAATTGCAGACATTCTGATGTAATATGAGGACTTTGCGAGTCATATACCTGAAACATCAGCACTAGCGCCATCATTGTGCCACAGGAATGAACCAATGTTCTAAATGTATAGGAACTAAAATGTCAAGATTCTAAAGCGTACAGCCACGTGTAGTGTAAATTCAAATTTGCTCACATCATGAACCCTGAAGTCTGGGAGAGGTCACAAGAGGGTGTAATTTGTCAAATTAACACGCAACTGAGCATCTCCGTGCAGTGAACATTAAGTCTGTTCATATAATGACCACGGGGCCACATATGGACAAGAGGGATCCGATTTTACGTTGCACGTAGGAATATGCAGGACTATTCTTAGAAATCTACCGCAGAACAAACAAGGAACTAAATCTAGGGATCGTGATGTGGAGAACTGATTTACACTAAATGAGGACGTTGCTTGTTATTGTACGTATTCCTTGTTCGTTCTGCGTTGGATTTCTAAGGATTTTGGGTAGGGTCACTATAGGCGTTTAGAAGTTTTATATGAAGTATAGATAGGACTTTTACTTCCTGGAATCTGCTTCTCAAAAAACCAGAATGGCACAATAATGTCATTTTAAAATTTCCAAGTAGCTTGTAGTGTAAAATAAAATTTGTTCAAATCATTACCCCTAGAGATTGGACAGTACCTACAAGAAGGATTTAAAAATTCTATATCAAACGTCAAATTCTTGGGCTGTAGAGTTCAGAAATATGGTCAGTTATGAGTCTGACCTTTCAATTTACAATTTTGAGTCTGACCTTACAGTACTGAGTGTAACCTTACAGTATTGAGTGTAACCTTACAGTATTGAGTGTAACCTTACAATATTGAGTCTGACTTTCAGTATTGAGTGTAACCTTACAATATTAAGTGTAACCTTACAGTATTTAATGTAACATTACAGTATTGAGTGTGACCTTACAGTATTGAGTGTGATCTTACAGTATTGAGTGTAACCTTACAGTATTGAGTGTAACCTTACAATATTGAGTCTGACTTTCAGTATTGAGTGTAACCTTACAATATTGAGTGTAACCTTACAGTATTTAATGTAACATTACAGTATTGAGTGTGACCTTACAGTATTGAGTGTGATCTTACAGTATTGAGTGTAACCTTACAGTATTGAGTGTGATCTTGCAGTATTGAGTGTGACCTTATGATTTTGAGTGTAACCTTACAGAAATGTGGTCAGTTTTGAGTGTGACCTTACAGTATTGAGTGTGACCTTACAGTATTGAGTGTGACCTTACATATTATACTTTACACCCTTTTAATTAATGATGCTAAGTTGATTGAAAGTCACAGTTTCACAAAGAAATGAATAAATAAATTAAAAAAGAAAAAAACTAAATAAAAATGTAATTTTCCAGCGCATATTTAAGTATTATTAACCGTATCTTGTGTTCTGAATATCTAATGTACATGTAAAAATTATATATTCTTTATTATGTAACTGTGTGATTATGACATAATCTGATAAGCCATTTGGCTAAATAATAAATAAACATATATATCAGCCAAAAGATAAACTCGTGTAAGCCAGTACATAATGTTAGTTCCTGAATATAGTCCTATAAAAAAGTTTGTTCATTACATTTTCATTGTCTACTTCTATGACAGATTACAAAACCAGAGAGAAAACCCAGACGACTTTGAATGAAACGTTTTCACGATGTCTCTTTTGGTATCATTTGTTATGAAATATTGATAACTTTTATCTAATCTTACTTTAAAAATTTTCAAAGCCATGGACTGGTTTGAAACCTATGTACGTAACATCACTGCAAGTGATTTATTAAAAAAAAAAAACTGGAGGTGGGGGTGGGGGTGGGATAAGATATATGATTGCCCATGTTAAAATTATTGAGACAGAGAAGATTGGATGAAATTTACCCAAAGTAGATAAAACCGCTTTTCAAAGTGTGCACGTTTTCTACTGAATTCTAGGGATTTAAATCAATGTGGTTTTCAGAACGAATTTCCATCCGCCACAGATAAAGTCACTTCAAAATAGCTCATGTAGTGCAGTATACAGAAAAGGTTTATTTTTAGTATAATTTTATATGATATCTTACGAAAGAGGTGTGAATCAAATTTTATAAACTAGCAAGCTAAACAACGACCGATATTATTACAAAGTATTGCACCAATAATTTGGATCAATGATGTAATTAATTCAGTTGAAGAGATCAACAATTCAATTAAAACCCTCATTAATTGAATAGATGGGAGCATAATTGAATGATTGCTCTCTTCACCTGAATTATAGCGCGCACCAGTTCAATTGTTGATATCGGTATTTCATTTTAAGAGCAACAATTTACTTATTTCGCGCATCAGTTTCCAGAAAAACCACAGCCTTAGATTCTGCAACAACTGGTCAGAGCTCTACAGTTAGAGTGGAACAACATCCCTAGACTGTTTTTAGAGACTTCTTTACATCCATGTGAAGGTATTGCCAGGGAGTCCCTGTAGACCATGGGCTAATAAAGAAAATGGGACCCCCACCCTCGTAAGAATTTTTGCGAAGAAGTATTTTTTAAAGTACATAGTTCCTTAATTATAAATCAGGTTGTTTGACATTCCCATGTGTGGGTGTTTACGATTTTAAGGTTTGTTTTTTTTTTGAAAATAATAGCCGTAAAAAAGGGGGCACAGGTCTATAATTACTAGGTAAAGAAGGGTTATCCTTTTTGAAAAGAGGAAGAACACGTGCTAGTAGCTAGGACAGGATTTTTCACTCAGAGATTTACTGAAAAGCATACAGAGTGGTCTAGAAATAACATGCGTAGTTGATTTCAGCACCCTATGATTTATACTATCGGGTCCAATAGCTTTTATTTATTGGGAGGCTTGAAATTATATCTAAATACTTTTTGATGCAACCATAAGCGTGGCAGACGGACGGAGTGGAGCGGCTGCTAAACCTGCCATCACCATTGGTGACGCAGGTAAAAAAAATGAATAAATCAAAGCGGGTATGGTCAAATTATTTCAAAAGATTCAGCGAAAAAATTGCTGCTGTGCGTCTCCCTCTCTCTCTCTCTCAGTGCAAAAGCCGAGTGTAGTCTGTGCCATATTTCAAAGGACACGTTGTTAAGAGTGCACGTGCTGTGCAGTTCCTCTTTGTTTAACCCTTGCTTTTACATCACGTGTTGCGGAACAGTGAGGCATCGCTATCCCTTACCGTACTCCATTTTAAATAGATGACTTCTATCCAAACTGATGAATTCACCATAAGGATTAGCAAAATGATTTTATCCAAAGATATCAGGACTGACAACAAGTTATTTAGTTTTATTGGATACCAGTGTATATGTATGAGCAAAGAGTAATAACTAAAAGCTGGGGGGAAAAAATCCAAAAAACATTCATAGACTACTAAACAAAAAGGCTTCCCGTATTTTCTACACTTAAAAACAGATGGGTCCATCTCCAAAACTCCTGGATCCACCAACTGCAACTTTTTCAAAATTTTAATGACACAATCCAACTCTTACCGTGGCTCATGACACCCTGAAAACAGTTTCTCAAATCAGCACGAAATGAAAGATATAATGATATGTAATAAGTATATATGTCAAAAGTAGGAAATATGCAATGGTGGATTTAAACATTTTTTTTTTAAAAACCACTTCCGTAAATATGAACAAAAGCCTATGGTGGATTTAAACACGGGGTCTACAGTTGGTTCTACTCACTAAGCTATGATGGTATACAAATCGATCGGTACGAAAAATTCCACGAAACATATAAATCGTCATCTTGTGTCATAAAGAGTATACACTTTGGTGTAGTGAGTTACCTTTATGTCACACAGCCTTAGCTTAACTCAAACTAAAATAAACCAACTTGAAAATGATGGAGCATCATAGTAACCACTTTGATACTGAAGATTCTGGGCATTTTGCAGTGGAAATCCCTGAAATCAAAGGCAAGTTGTATATATATATATATATATATACTATTAAAAAAAAAAATGACAGAAAAACATAATGGAAACATTTATCTGACAATCTATTCGAAACCCTGTGTACAGTCAAAAAAGGACAGATTCTCCACAATAAGGGTTGACACCAACACAGCGTCAAACAGCAAATTTATCACCATTGTGAAACAGAGTCAGTAGCGGGTAAAACCCCCCTCAGTTGGCCAGACAAGCTCGGATTCGGCGTGGCATACCCCTAACGAGACGTCTCAGGTGATTTGGGGAAGGTTATTCCATTCCTGTTGCAATGCTGAAACAAGTTCTTGGACATTGACAGAGGTTGTTGACGTTGTCCAATCATGTACCAGACATGCTCGATGGGGGGGGGGGGGGGGGGGGGGGGGAGTCCGGACTGAGTGAGGGCCATAGTAATGTGGTGATATTCTGCTGTTGGAGATAATCTGTAACTATCCTGGCCATATGACATCTGGCATTGTCATCTTGAAAAATGAAACGGCGGCCACAACGACCTGCAAACAGCACATGGGGTGCCAAGATGTTGTTCCGGTAGTGCTGCCCTGTGACACATCCAGCAACAGCATGCAAGTCTGTTCTGCCGGCAACATTGATGCCTCCCCACACCATTACAGATCCACCCCCATACCGATCATGTCGAATGACGTTAACGTCATGGAAACGTTCGTTACGTCGGCACCAAACCCTCCTGTGTCTGTCCAGGAAGTTCACAGTGAACCTCGACTCACCTGAGAACATTACGTGGTTCCATCGGCAATTATCCCAGAGCTGATGGTGACGACACCATTGCAGTTGGGCCCTAATGTGACCATCCCTCAAACAGGGAATGGCACGAGGACGTCGGGCGTGTAAGTGAAATCTGTGCAGTCAATTCCTGATGGTCTGGCCACTCACTACCAAGCCGTTATCCTTTTGAAGTTGAGCTCTTATCTGATTTGCTGTTACCAGACGATTTCTCAAGGCAACAGTTCGGATGAATCTGTTCTGAGCACGAGTTGTTGCCCTTGGTCGACCGGATCGTGATCCATTGCCATGGCCCGCACTCAGTCCAGACCTTTCCCCCATCGAGCATGTCTGGGACATGCTTGGACAGCGGCTACGTCAACAACCTACTGTCAATGTCCAAGAACGTGCTGCAGCATTGCAACAGGAATGGAATAGCCTTCCCCAGAATGACCTGGGACGTCTCGTTAGGAGTATGCCACGCCGAATCCGAGCTTGTCTGGCCAAACGAGGTTTTACCTGCTACTGACTCTGTTTCACAATGGTGGTAAATTTGCTGTGTGACCCTGTGTTGGTGTCGACCCTTATTCTGGAGAATCTGTCCTTTTCTGACTGTACATAAGGTTTCGAATAAATTGACAAATGTTTCCTTAATGTTTTTCTGTCATTGTTTCCTTTCTGACCTCATGATCTGCATTTCATTTTCCTTGTAAATCCAATATCCCCTTCTTTTTTAAATAGTATAAAACACACTTCCACAAACCTGTCCACCTACACACACAAAATGCACACAAGATACACTGACATTTTTTATTCTACACTAGAAACTCTACCATAACCACTATAGTACAATAATGAGTTGTTTTAAAACATACAATGTATACAATTTTGTGTATAATGAATATCATACAATTAAATTTTAACAAAAAAAACATACAAGTGATACAGACTAAAATGGGCTTAGAAAATAAATACAAAATATACAATGTTAAAACACTTACGTTTCGGTGATATCAGTTATAAATACTAATACGTGCATGTTCTAAAAAACAAAGTACACAATTTCTGATTCACAATCATACATGCATCATTTGTCCTGAGCAGAGAGTTGTGATAGAATAGCAGTTTGGTTTTTGTCTATGAAATCAGAGAATGTAAATTTCAGTTCATGTTTTGGAGTGTCACTTGCCATACAACATTTATTAGCAATAACACCTATATTCAATTTAGAAGGTTTGTGCCAGTGAAGACTTGACTGTTGTCAAAATTAACACAAACACTTACATGCAAGAAAAATATAACTTAAAACATAAGTCAATTGACAAAAATTATAGTACCTGCTGAAAAAATACATATGAAGTAAATGCACATCAGTTTCTACCGTGAAGGTATTTGAATGTATCATATATATACATAAGTTCACCAGCAAGTGAAAATTTGATGTATAAAAAACCTGATAAAATGATGGTATCATTTGGAAGACATTATAGAGCTTGCTTGGATACATATCAGTATTTTAAATCAGAATACATATAAAATAATTTACAGGAACAATCAGAAATACTGAATGCATACATAAATCCTTTTTGTTATGAAATGGTATTTTTTTTTTTTTAAATATTCGCAAAGTAGATATACGATGAAAAAGTAACGGAGATCTCCACAGTATACAGTCTAACAAGTACACCCACTCAAACACTCTCATAATAACATTATAATCACTAACACCAAGTGAGCAGCACCAGTTGTAAGCTCTCAAGCTTCCTTAACACAAATATAAGAATATCTGCATTCATATCCATAGACAATTGTGACATAAAAACATAAATCTGTCATTCTGTAACAACCAGTACATGTGTAAATGTTCACAATTTGAATGTCCAATGAAATTATGTACATAATTAATTTTTGAATGCACCATCAACAGGTGAGATTGTTTTACTTAAAATATATTCCATGTTACTGACATATATATATGGACTGAATTCGAGATTGTAGTGGCTAGATAGTGCTATGACATTCAACTCACATCTAGGCTAGCCCTATATAAGAATAACAAGTGTTAATTCATAGCGAGTTCAATAGACCTAGATATCTAGCCCTGCAGCTAGGCTAGCCACTACAATCTTGAACACAGCCATGGTTTTCCTCTTCAATGATAAACTTGTGTATTTTTGCCTTTAATTTTTTTTCCTGCTTTATATATTTCCAAGAGCCAATTCATAATTTTACAAAAACCACACAGAGCAAAATATTAAATGGTTGTGCTATCATACAATATCAATTAAAGCTATAAAACATTAATCTGTGACTAGAAAATTCTGATAATTTATATGTATTTCTTAAATTAATAAATAAACACTATGCAGCATTTAAAATAGAAGCCTTTCAATGCTTCCATTTTTTTCCTTTATTATTCTCTCCAAGTATCTGTGTTCATATATAATCTCAAATACAATTAGAGTTATCTACCTTGTTTGTTCATGGCTATTTATGTAAGTTTCTGTACAAAACTTTGGCACATTTATAATGTTTACATTTTTACAGATGGAGCCCCCCAGTTACCCTTGACATATTATGGACATGCCATGACTGTAGCTTAAACATTTACACAAAAGAATTTAAAAACAAAAAGTTTTGTCATTCCTTACATGTACAATATGAATTTTATGTGAATCACAAGCAAATTTTGCACACATTAACTATCAATAATGACAGTTTGAAATCTGTTAACGACTAATATGGTTATATATAAACAAAAAAATCATGAATATAAATTTCATTTTAAAAATGCATGTTTTCACAAAATTAAGGCACTTATTTCAACATTTTGATATGTTTGTAAGAAAATAAGATCTCCTGTATAAAAAAAATGTTCAAAAAAATTTCACTGAAGAATACCAGTATACAATTAAGAAGGTTAAAGAATATAGAGATCTCTTGATCGAATTGTGTGATGGTTTATTGTTTTACAGGTATTCTGATGGTAATGAAATACCAATGATTCACTTGGCAATGTATATCCACAAAAACATTTCAACAAAAATGAATTATCCCCATCTCACATACTCATACTACACACATTTGTTCTCTCTAAGAATTACCTTGTGCAAAATAGAAACATATATTGCATACATAATCTCTGTTCATTATGAATATCTTACAATGTACCGATAAACAGTACAAACTGTACTACACTATCGTCCTCCTGCTACTACTTAAATCAGCCCCCTCGCCCTCCCAACTCAACACCCCCACCCCCAAAAAACTGACACTGTGTCTGATTTAGACAACTTTCCACTATAACATAGACAAATAACACACCAAAGAAACTGTACTGGATGAAAATTGGAAGATGCGCACAATAATATTTTGAAATTGAAAACATCACAATTTACCTTATTTAGTGAAATACTACAATTTTCATCAAAAGTCACCAGGGTAAAAATTAAAACCAATCTGGCGCTTGAACTCATGATCTACTGATCAAAAGCCTCACAAATTACCCACAGAGCTAACAAACATGTAACAAAATTTAAAAACACAAAGAACTTATTCATGTATTTGCCTCAAAAACAATGCACCCATTTCACCAATGTGTTATTCATCCTTAACAAGTTTAAGTTGAAAGTCAAAACATTTTCTGCCTTGTAATAAGTTACTTTATAACCCCCCACCCCCTGCCCCTCCCACACATACAGGCAGACACACCCCTTCCTGTTAACAGTCAGACACACCCCTTCCTGTTAACAGTCAGACACTCCCCTCCTTGTTAACAGCTAGATGTTCCCTCTCCTTGTTAGTTGTATTCCTCTTCATTTCTGCCCACACAGAAGTAAAGTATACTAGCAATCAGTGACAAGGCAGTGGAACCCACCGCCACCCAGTAGCTCCAGCCAAACAGGAGGATAGTGTCTGTGTCGCGGTTCTTTACTGTCATCACCTCGGCTTTGTTACTGAGGTAAGCCTTTGCTCCGAATAACGAAATAGCCACTGCCAGCAGGAGAACTGAAAAAGTAAATCTGCAGATTAAAATATCATATAATTTTTGGTGATTTGTATCATATTTCAAAGAAAAGATATCGGCATGCGAGCATACTTTGGTATAATTACGTAAATATACTGAATATGTCTACTGAAGTCTTTCGCCTTTAAAATCTAAGGCATGGGGAAAAAAGAAATCAAAAGAGATAAATATAATGTACCACTGTATGCTACATGTGTCTTTTCAAACTTTTTCGGGGATATTTTCACACTGTATTGTAGTACAGATCTATCCTTAGTGTTTCACATCCCTATTACTTTCTCTCATTTTCCGGTCTACTTTTGACACTAAATATTATTATTTAGGCATCATAGCAAAAGTGAACCATCCATAAAGTGTAGATGGATCTCTACAGGTGAGACATTTTCCCTGCAGGTGCCTCTCAGGTGGGGCAGTAAAATGACAAGCAGTCTACCTGTAACCTGTCAACAATTAAACATTACAGCATTTCAACCTTGTAAGCAATTTTTATTGCCTCAGTTTGGGATTCACATAATTTCAGATGTTTATACAGTTCTCTGTTTGAATGTGAAAACACCAGGTTATCTGGTGAATCATAATATTTTGAAACAAACCATGCACATATTATTTTAAAACAAACCATGCACTTCATGAATAATGAATGATTTTTTTTTTTGTAAGAATGCCTTTAATACAAATTTTAACACTAACTGTTTCTATGCACTCACGAAAAGGCTAAGAATTAAGTGCTCATGGAATGTCACATGAGAGGCTAACAGAACAAAGTGTCTCTACAGTGTCGCCAAAGAGGCTAATACCACAAAATACCAGATCAGTGTCTGCTGAATTCTAGTGACTGGAATTCAAAGACATTTGGAAGCAGTAGTTCATAGAATTTGATAATGCACCTTTTCAACATAAAAACAAAAACTAATTCTATCTAGGGAGTTCATTTCTGCTGGATTCACTCTGTCTCATGGTGATGGGGGTTAATAATGTTGAAATATTGCTTTATAACTATGTATGTTGAGAATAACTTTATTCAGGTCAACACTATACAAAAATGCTTAAGTCAGAGAGTGTCAAAAAATAAAACTCACTACTGAAAAAGCAGACAGGTATTCAACCAAATTATTATAGTCTAACCCAGAATACTTAATACAGCTGATGATGTCTATACGAGTAAAAAAATTCTCGACAGGACGTAAAACAAACAAACATTCAACATTAATTAGACCCACTCAATCCTAGTAGCTCTTCACTGAAAGAAAGATTTTTAAACAAGTAGCCATTGGGCCTAAGCTCACCTGAACCATCTTACTCAGAGATGGTGTTTCAACAATAAGCCAAGTCCTATCACATAGCACGTTGTCAACCTATAGTATATACATTCTATAGTGTGGACACATTCTAACTCCAGGGTAAAGGAATTTGATCCATATTATATCATATGGAATTCCAAAGAGTTGATTCTGCAGACCAAAATCAGACCGTTCAACTCCAATGTCAAGTCAGCTTTTCTCTACATGCTGGGCCAAAAACTGGAGGAGAGCATTGGTAACACACAAGAAAGTCCAGACTTTTATAAATTCTTGTTTATGAAGGATACTCAAGATCTGCTGGCAAAAAGCCAGCAGCAACCCCAGAACCTTTAGCACTGAATCAACCAACACCCTGCAGATGACTCTGAGACAACACTGGAGGTGGACTGGTCACACACTCTCTGTAAGCCAGTGTCAATCATCACAAGACAGGTGCTTCCTAGAATCCCCCAAAGGCAAGAGAAGCAAAGACCGGCCAAGAAACACATGGCACCGAAATCTCAATGTTGACACCAAGAAAACTGGGTACATCTGGGGACAGTTTGAGCAGAAGGCCTGGGATGTCTGGCGATCTCTCATCAGCAGCCTATGCCCCAGGAGTACATATTATAAATTGCTGCTCGGAGATTTTGAAATTAAAATTCTATTGTGGCTCCATTGATCTGACCCAAATGGTCATGGTCGTGATAAGAAAACAACATGAATCTTGTAACACAGTAACATAAGGACATTTGTTTATTCATTCTACAAACAGTATCCTATCTTGTTCTTGAGGGGATGTTGCACTGTATATCAGTTTATGGGAATAAATATTGTTATTTAGGAAGAAGGCTAAAATTGCCTGTGCCTGCTGCCCAATCCATTTATGTATTTGTAAATAAAAATATAATTCAAATTTTAAATTGTCATTGTTTAATGTTTCTACCTACATTACTTTACAGAAAGTTGAACCAAAGCAAACCCAGGGTCTATTTTTCTGGTTCTAATAGAGTTATATAAATACTGTAATCAATTTATGTATGAATTTTGACAAAGAAAGATAATATATATCCAGATCATATATAGAGGGTTTACAAATTTTTCTTGTGGTTTTCAAACAGTTTACATGTAACTCTCAGAAATTTATCATTATGCCCATAATTTTCTAAAACCCCAGGAATGAAAGACAACGGTCATCATAAAAATACCCAAGTACTGTTTATTATCTTATATTTTCTGATTGTCATTTATCATAAGCATAAAACATTCACAAAATGAAAACGGATTTTTAAAAAAAGAAAAAAAAAAGTTTAGTTCACAGGTGTATTATATCGACACGTTTTAATAAATTGTCCACCTTATGGTTCGGGTGAGCTAAAATCTAGAGGCTCTCAGACAGTGGAACCCCAGCTGAATCTTTTTTCCCACAGTAAAATGAAGGTTACAATTAATTACACACTTGGTACAGGGCATAATCAAGTATTTTTCTAGCTGAAAAAGGACTGGTAAACTTAACTATAGATCAGCTGATCAGATGTCAAACAGAACATAGCTGTCCCTTTTCTTGTGTTACATCTACTCTAATCTTTATACAGATATGTACATCATGTTCTGAACAATCCCTCTACAAACACAAAACCCCTCCACATTGAATACACAGTCAAACTACCACAGTGCTTTTCATGAGAAGTCATTTTCACTTCAATTTAATTGTGTTAATAGAGCAATTTTACTTCCCTGAGATAAAAAATCTATTAGGCTAGGTCAATAGACTGATGGTTTACCTTGGAAATTGCTGGACAAGAAACAAGAAATGGCAAGTAATGGACCAAGGTCAGCTACATGTGACTCTCTGGGTAAAAATTGTGACAGGTCAGTCTATCATGTTTTTTCCCCCCAAGGAGCTACAGATTTGCAGCTACGGTCCCTGTGAGGTAAACTAAAATATGGTAAAACTATCTACCAACAAATTTCATATGTGTGTACGATGATAGCAGAAGAGTTTTGAATTATGATTTGTTTTGCACCCAACTGAATGATATTTCCCCAGCTGCCAATTTCCAAACCCTCTTACAAAAAAACAAGACTTTGCATCTGAGAATTTCTGAGATAGCTCTATCATTCATTTTTGCATGTAATGGTTGATCCTAAATATAGGTTTGCCATTTTTTTTAACAAAAAGCAGCAACTGCTAAATGTTTAACATGCTAAAAAGTTTTAGTTGTTTTTTTTTTTAAATTTACATGTTTAATTCATTCTTTGAATTTACAAGTGGATCTAAAATTTTAAATTTTCTGAAAGTTATTTTACAGTTGTGTATGCCTCAGTACAGTACAATTTTTTTTTAATACATCAACTTTATACCTCCAAAAAATAAGTTTTTCAAACACTGTCTTATACCACATGTGTCTGCATGGTTCAATATCCCAGAAATTAATACAGTGGAGACACTTTTGCTTCTGTTTAATGTCCAAGACAAATCTGATACAATTGTACCTGTCTGTATGTACCTGATTACGATCCATGTGACAAAATATCTGAATCAGTAGTCACAATAATGCAAGGTGAAAAATATACATGTACCTATTCACCAATTCTTAGAATATATACTGCACTTCCAGCTATTTAAAAATTCACTCACACAGCAGTGTTTTTTCAATATCTAGTACACCTTGTATGTGTTCTAAATCTACACTGATGCAAATCAACTCCAACATGTGTTTAGCTCATATCTTCCCTTCCCACAAATAAATAGTTCAGAGTTTCAATAGATCATCAGTACAGAGGATGAACAGGTCAATGCAAGCTTTCAACAAACTTTATTACTGAGCTCTGTGTTTATTACAGAATAATTGTAGATTAGTCATTTTATCATTTACTTGTCCAGACTGTGTACTGTCTAACAGTATTGTGCTATTATGATGATTTTATGAAGGAACTAAACATAAACAAATCATGGCTAAAAATGGACATCCTGTGCAATCCTATTGTCCCTGTTGTCACACTGGCAGGATATCTTTTCTCTATTCTCCGTACAATGTTGCTGCCAGTGCTGTGTTTTCATTTCACATAATGCACAATGTATCTGCTCGTGAACCACGACATACCAATTTACAGTTTGTATATATGCTTGTGAAGTTTCTTCATGTACTTTAAGAATGTTATTGAAAGATAAGAAGTCTAATCAATTTGAAGTCACTATCCATGTTAATAAAAAAAAAACCAAAAAAACAAAACAAAAAAGGCAACCAGTCTAACATTCAAATCTGAAATGAGGTAATTTTGTCAGACACTACTTCTATACATACATGTAAGATTGGCAAATGCTCCTGTGGCTTGGTATGGGTTACATCCCTTGCAGGCCCAGCAGAGAGAAAACAGACCAATCAGGAGAGACAGCATTGAACTAGCTACTGCACATGACATCAATCCCTGGACGGCCTTGAACCAGTCTGTAAGGTCAGATTCAAATAGTTAATGGAAATGTAACTTCAAAGAAATACCAGGTCTGCCACATAGATTTACTATTCATCTGGTAATGCTTTCTATGCTGTGTATATTGGAGCATAAAGCTACACACTCAGAAACCTACTTTTATGACACTGATTTGTGAAAGATTATCTCTGTTCGAGTATTTGCTCAATGCAATTGATACTTAACTGAAGGAATTTCTTTCACAGAGCTCGAAAAAATAAATACCACAACAGCTGTTCAGACTTAACACACAACCTCATTATAATTGAAAATGGATGTACACACTGAGGAAATTTAAAGAGAGAACATGCAAATGTTTTCTAACCTTAGCCATCTTTGTGAATATCATCTCTCTTGAGTCTGATGTTTTGACATTTCAAGTTTATTAATTTGTTTTGTTTTTCTTTTGTTTTTTGGTTTTTTTTGTTTTTTTTTTTGGGGGGGGGGGTTGTTTGTTTTGATCTTAACATCTACCTGCAGTTATTTGCACTTATTAAAAACAACTGTTTGAAACCCTAAAATTAAAAACATGTTTTCTTTTTTTTTCTCTACATCAATCATTCCAAATCCAGGACGTCACAAACAAAACTCTTGATTATCATTATAGAGAAGACTCAATCAACAAATGCAAATTTATGCATTACAGATCTCTTTCATTTATCTTTAGCAAGTCTGCATTAACATAATTAGAGTTACATTATCACACAAAAGCTCTATTCTTAAGTAATACTAGTGATACGTACAATTGGAGTATCCCATACTGACTAACTGTGTAATATACTCATCCTCAATCAGGGGTATGAACTCGACAATAATCCAACAATATACAACAAATAACTATACTTTTCTAAGCCAGTTTTATTTCCAAGCTAAATAAAATCAAACAATAAGAATTATTTAGGAAAAAAATCCAGTTCAATTCTTGCATCCACAGCTAATCTTATCCTGCACACATAGAGAAAATACAGCTCCCACTTTTATTATAAGAGGGTACTCTATGAAATTGAGCCATGATACATATTTTCCTGTTTAATGTCTCACCCTCAAGCCCCGCACTTTATAAGCCACACTCAATGTGTTGCCAAAACGTGAATTCAAAAGAGAACTTGAGTTGTTACTAAAATGTACTAGGCCTAACATAAAACTGATTTTGATAAAATTGATATAAACTGGACCCCCTTCACTCTTGATCTACCTATTATCAAATTTAAATTTAGTCACTACACGTACATTTGCTATCTAGTAGCTGTAGTGTAACTGAGAATGTGCAAACAGCATCAGCACAGTTTATTTCCAGAGGAATTTTTGAGAAAACATTTCGAAATCAATCATGCCTGTCGAAATTTTGTACAGGTACTTAAGCTCAATAAACTGAGTTTCTTTTCCACATCCATCTTAATAAAAACACAAATGTTTATATGTAAACATATAGTCTCAAAACAGGGATTTTTAAGGTCTTAATATCATGGACCTGGGCTTTTCAAGTTGGACAAAAATAGTGACATTCACTGGAAAAAAATTCATACAAAGGAAAAAACCCACCAAACCAAACCAGTGCATGAAGATATAATTGGACTTCTGACTTTCAATTTGGTCAAAAAGATAGCTTTACTTAACAAATTTGAGGTAACAATTGTAATGTGTGGATCTGTGATGGAGATTAATGACCATTTAGGCTACACTGCTTTAATTCATTTTCATTGTTTGGGAATTACAAAACAAACTTTGGAAAAATACCTGCTTTTTAACATTGGGAATGGGGTCTTATTTCAGCCCCCTACAGACCCTTAAAAAAACCCCATAAAAGCAGATAATTTCTGAGACTGAGACAACAAAGCTAAATGTGTAGGATCTTACAATGACCCATTTTCAAAAAAAAAGAGAGAAAAAAAAAAAAAAAAAAAAGAGAAAGAAATGATTGGTTTTCACAAAAGTAGTTAAGAAAAATTTCCAAAGACGTGTCAAATCTAGAGCTGAGATATGATTATAAGCACAGTTGAGCTGGTTTGATCTTTATGGTTCACCCAACTTTGTTAAAATAGATAAACATTGCCTATTATATGCACACAAAATAACATCCAGGTATCAGGACATTTTCTATGCAAGATTTATTTCCACTTTCATCTGGAAATATTCATTTTGACAGAGAAGCTGTTGGGCATAAAAATGAAATACTAAAGTCAAAATTAACAAATTCTTAATAAAGAAGAATAAAGAAGTTGCTCCAACGGAGGGGTCACAAATCTTAAGTAGGTTTTCTAGTTGTCTAGCAGTACTTTCCACTTTGACAACTAAACTTCCTGTTATTTTAATTCTTTTATTATTCCCAATTCATTTATTCTGGACACTTCTATGACTATCTATGTTGAAATTCAGCTTGGGCGTGACATAGGCCTCAGTAAAATATTACTGCCATTAACTGAATCTCGCCAATTTTATACTGTAGCCACAAAAGATACAGACAACAGGGGGGGAAAAATTGTTGTACTTGTAAATATTAACTACATTGTAATGGCAAGGATATATATCCTATATAAATTAATAAATTCTCACATTCAACACTTTGAAATTAAAAATTCAATGTAATATATATATATATATATAGAACAGCTGCCTATTGTTATGTAGAGTATAGACTAATTTCATTAGAGTAAGCAAAACAAGAAGTAACACTGTTCCCATGGAAACTTTACATATTAAACTCAACAGTCATGAAATTTCCAAATGACTGTTAACTTCACAGAACCCTGTATCAAAATAGAGTCAATTAACACCCCAGTGAACCTTTTAATTGCGGTACTTTCGGTGGAATGAAGAGAGGAAAAAAAAAAGAAAGATATAATACCTGGAAGATTCTTTTCAATGGCAAATTCGTTGGCGAAAAACCATTGACAATTGTTGAGCGAGCCTGAAGACGATGGTCCTCCTCTACAGTTAAGCCATAGACCACAATCACAGTCTGTTGCGGAACAATCACAGACATCCACTCGCTGATTCTGTCCTTGTGCTGGAACTCTCACATTTAACCAGTTCGGAGTTGCAAAAGACACTATCGTGCCAACAGTGGTAATCAAAACGCATATAATCGCCGTAATTACTAAGCAATTCACCATTTTGACGAAAAGTTTGAGCCTCTTTCTTCCACCGACTGATACTGCGTTATCAAAACTTCCGTTCCAAGAGCTTCTTCGCACGAATTACTTCCGGTGTTGAATTTCACCAAATATGTCGTACGTCAAAAAGAAAAGAAAGAACACTCACAATAAGTTCGGTAAAGACCACTCTCTATATAGTTCATTTCATTAAATTTTGTCCCTCAAGACAATTTAATTGTTGACTGACTGAATAAATTACATACCTGATTGGGGCATCTTGAGGGGTAATTCGACATCTAGCATCTTGAGTCTCAAATAAACGTAGATAGGGTACGGCGATAATTTTTTTTTCGGGGGGGGGTGGGGGGTTAGGGTTAGGAAGGAGAGGAAGGGGCAACAACTTCAGTGGTCGATCAAGAAATCTTTTTCTGAACGGGGGTTGCGACTTTACATCGATCGATCCCCAGGGGTAATTCGACATCTAGCATCTTGAGTCTCAAATAAACGTAGATAGGGTACGGCGATAATTTTTTTTTCGGGGGGTGGGGGGTTAGGGTTAGGAAGGAGTGGAAGGGGCAACAACTTCAGTGGTCGATCAAGAAATCTTTTTCTGAACGGGGGTTGCGACTTTACATCGATCGATCCCCAGGGGTAATTCGACATCTAGCATCTTGAGTCTCAAATAAACGTAGATAGGGTACGGCGATAATTTTTTTTTCGGGGGGTGGGGGGTTAGGGTTAGGAAGGAGTGGAAGGGGCAACAACTTCAGTGGTCGATCAAGAAATCTTTTTCTGAACGGGGGTTGCGACTTTACATCGATCGATCCCCATCTATGTCGTTTGCGACACACAGAATGGCATCAAATGACTAACCACCCCCACCCCCCCCGAAAAAAGGGAGACTCTAAACTTTCTTTAGATCCGCCACTGCATAATATACCAGAGCCATGTAGAGTTCTAATAAGGCCTATTAAAACACAAATACATCACGCCGATATAAATTGACCAGATTGGCTTTAATTCTTTATTAAAAGCCCATTTATAATATCTACCAGTGATTGATTTTGTTACCCCCCCCCCCCCCCCCCCAATAACAATAATAACAAAGAGATGCATATGTAACGGTATATCTTTTGCTATGATAAACATAAAATTCCTAAAAATATGGGACTTGTAAATTTTTGGTGATGTTCAAAACTGAAATATATTGCCCATCCCTATATGTATATATAACACTGTTCTGGACTTATAAAAATGTAAATTTAGATGTCATTTTCATCATTTTCTTTTCTTTATTTTTTAAGTCTGTGTATAGCAAGTGTCGCTAAAAAGGGAATTACTTCCTTCATTTACACATATATGCTTGACTAACTTCATTCATGAACTTCAATAGACTTCACATCACGACCATATAGATATGAGAAAGGCATACTACTGATTTTTGTTTCCAATTCCCACGTTAGCGGAAACATTTTAAAACTTTTTGGGAATATTTCCGTGTGCTAAAAAGTAAAAACTGGGAACGTTCTCACAAACCCTACCTTGTATTTTATCTTTCATTTGTAGTCTAGTGATGTCCACTTGCATAGTAAAATTTCCATTAGGTGTGGATTACTTTGTATTGTGTGTGAATTCCACTTGTATTCAATAACAACAATTATCGAATTCACATAAAAATATAAAATACAAATGGCAATTATCGAATAGACATATGAAAAAAAACCGGACAATCACAGAGTACAATTATATATATATATATATATATATATATATATATATATATATATATATATATATTGTGATATATGCATTGAAAAAAAATCGAATATCACAACGCTTCACAAGCCATATTATTTATCACTTATCACAAATGATGTTTTATTAAAGTTCAGATGTAAATGCAATAAAAAGGGAACATATCTATATAGTATATAGCTATGTATTTCAAGACTCTAAAGGCACCGCTGAATACATTCTCAGATATTTACTAATCACATGTCAAGTGTCGTTCAAACACCACGACAGGCCTTATATTTTTCTTCTGATATCAAATACTGACTGTCGTCGCTCACTCGACAAACCTTGAGTTATTGTGTCATGTGTCTAAATAAAATATATAGGGTACTGTTTCAATTATATTACCGTGGGAATCCAACCGTCGCATATGAACGTTGAAGGTCAAATTTAAGGGCACCTGCTGTATTCCCCCTCCCGGAGAAAAGGTGGTTAGGGTATACTACACTGGTTTGTTGGAAGTGTGCACGTATATATATGTTTACACCCGCTTTCAATTTTTGTTTTTCATACAATGTATCCACACTTGTCAGTTCTGAGAATTCATAAAAGGTAGTACTTTTGATGATACAACTTTTTTTTTTTAGATTTACAAACTACAAATATTTCATCACGTCTGTGTTGATGTTTCGACTTTTTATCGCGATCACAGATGTTTTAAGGCAATTTCGAAACTGTAATATTGTATGCAAGCTGTCTGTTCCTGAGGTGATACAACATTTATATACTCCACATTTAATTACTCTAGATCTATTCAGTATTTACCTTGTGTGGATGCAACATATATATACTCCACATTTAATTACTCTAGATCTATTCAGTATTTTCCTTGTGTGGATGCAACATATATATACTCCACATTTAATTACTCTAGATCTATTCAGTATTTTCCTTGTGTGGATGCAACATATATATACTCCACATTTAATTACTCTAGATCTATTCAGTATTTTCCTTGTGTGGATGCAACATATATATACTCCACATTTAATTACTCTAGATCTATTCAGTATTTTCCTTGTGTGGATGCAACATATATATACTCCACATTTAATTACTCTAGATCTATTCAGTATTTTCCTTGTGTGGATGCAACATATATATACTCCACATTTAATTACTCTAGATCTATTCAGTATTTACCTTGTGTGGATGCAACATTTATATACTCCACATTTAATTACTCTAGATCTATTCAGTATTTTCCTTGTGTGGATGCAACATATATATACTCCACATTTAATTACTCTAGATCTATTCAGTATTTTCCTTGTGTGGATGCAACATATATATACTCCACATTTAATTACTCTAGATCTATTCAGTATTTACCTTGTGTGGATGCAACATTTATATACTCCACATTTAATTACTCTAGATCTATTCAGTATTTACCTTGTGTGGATGCAACATATATCTACTCCACATTTAATTACTCTAGATCTATTCAGTATTTACCTTGTGTGGATGCAACATATATCTACTCCACATTTACCAATATTCATGTACTCTATTCGGTCTTTTCGTCGGGTGAATACATTTATCTTTTCTAGATTTACCTACTCTATTCAGTTTTTTCCTTGGGTGAATACAGCATTTATCTTATCTAGATTTACCTACTATTTCCTAGGGTGAATACAGCATTTATCTACTCTAGATTTACCTATGGGAGGAAAAAAGTGGGAAGCCAGAAACAACTCGGCGATGAATCACCGAAAACGGAAGAGACCAACTAGGATGGGAAAGGTGGAGTATAGCTATGGTGATTGCCAAGAACAGGGATAAACGAAGAAGTGACATTATAGGGTCTGGTGTGCCAGTGTGCATGAATAGAAGAGGTGAGGTGTGATTTACCTACTCTGTTTAGTTCACCCCATAGTGTTTTGAATTTCCGCAGTAATAATTCAATTATTTACTTAATATGTGGAAATTCAAGGCAGTGCTGATCCTTCCTTGCGTAGCGTTCAATCTTTACCTGCATGGTGATATTTCACACTGTTTTGAATCCGTAGTTTCCATGTTCATTCAATATAAATAAACTTATTAAGTTTATTTTTATTGCAAGTTAAATTTCGCGGTTTCAGCATAAAGTGAAAACAACAATTCATTGAAAATATGACCGTTTACAATCCTACGGGAGTACTATAGTAAAGATATATTAAATCTTATGACCATACAGTAAAGATATGTTAAATCTTAGAAAATCTTCTTCGCCACTCTTAGACATGTGTGGAAAGAAACTAAATGCATGGTTATGATGAACATGATGATCTCTACATGTACCTAAATTATGAAAATCATGGCCCCTGGGTTAGGGGTTTAGGCCTTAGGGTGAGGCCATTATGTCTCTCTACTGAAAATGTAATACATTTTAGAGAATATTCTTCTTCACTCTCAGACATGTATGAAGAAAAACTAAATGAATGGTTATGATGTCTATGAAGCTCTTTACCGCCCCTTGTTACGACCATATGCACAGTGTTCACAGCTATTTTACACCCTCCATCTCTCTTAGATCCACTATAACTTTTCGGAAAACAATTGGATTCTCCTGTCCCAACAATATGCACATCTACAAATGGCAATGAAGCATTGTACAAAGTTTCAAGTCCACCCGATAAACCATATAGGAAAAGAATCGTTCACACGATTTTGGGACAGACACGGACAGAAAATATAAAAGCAATGTTTCTCCCTTGAAGAGAGACATAATGTTCAGATTTGATGTAATCTTTTTGCTTTTTTCACGACAGATTTAGTATTTGAATTTAATGGTTGGGACTAACTATAATATAAAGAAAGATTCAAAGCATTCTTTCTCTAAACGTTTAATCCCGTGGGGATCAGGGTTGTTAGAATAGATCCTCAGTACCCCTTGCTTGTCGTAAGAGGCGACTAAATGGGGCGGTCCTTCGGAATGACACCACAAAAACCGAGGTCCCGTGTCACAGAAGGTGCTGCATGTAAAAGACCCCTCCCTGTTCAAAGGCCATAAGCGCCGAGCATAGGCCTAAATTTGCAGCCCTTCACCGGCAATGGTGACGTCTCCATATGAGTGAAAGATTCGTTAAACAATATTTAATCAATCAATCTAAACGTTTAAGTGCCTTGTTTTGGTTCACTAAACATTAACATGTGGACATTAAGAAATCCTTATTTTGCTGATTTGAACAATTAAACGGTTTTTTTTAAAACTCATTAAATCCCCATCTTTATGCATTGAACGACATATTTTTCTCGTCTTGATTGTAATTAAATCAATATGATGATTTGTAGTTTATCGTCAAAAATTAAGTCAATAAAATGGATTGCCACCCTGATTATTACACGACTTTAAAAGATGCTATTTGTTGTAAGTCGATGAAATGATGTGGGCATGATGTCAATTTTTTTTTCACAATTATAACTAGTTTTTGACGTTATCTTTTCATTTAATCAACCAAACAACTTAATGAAATTAGTTTTGTATGTTGCGATTTGTTTTCAAAATGGCTTTTATTATCGTTTGGTTGATTAAATGAAAAGTTATTATCAAAAACTATTCATTTAGAACAGAAAAGTGAAATTTTGTCGACGTCTTTTGGGCAAATTACAACAAATATGATCTTTCAAACGTCGTGTAATAACCAGGACGTAGACAATGTTTATTGACTTAAGTGACAAGTCAACATAATCCTCTGACAAGTTGACATAATGATCTTGGTTGGGGTTATAATAAAATTGTTACATCATTCTGTTGTTAACTGAATGGCACATATTGAGCCGGAAAACACATTTTCGGTTACTTTCTTTTTAAATTTCAATTATTTAAGAAGTGAGCAACATTTTCTAAGAGTCGACATAATTAACGGACAACCTGACAAGTGCTGGCAGAAATATGCCACCGTAATGTAGAACAGATTGTAAAATGGATATGTTTTTGTCTTTCTTGATGACAGAACGTTTTTGGGTTTATTGGATGGGGGTAAATTTGAAGTAGATATAAAAAATAACATGACTGAATCAAGATACATGGAATTTAATCATAATTAGATCCTTTATTGCAAGCTAAGTGAACAGATGGAGGAAATAAGTAGGATGATGTAAAAAAAAAAAAAAATGTTTGTCTTGACATGTCTTTCCTCTGAGCTGACGTTGATACTGAAATTTTGGAGTCAGGGTGTTGATTTTCCCCTCCAGATCAATTGCAGAAGCCAGCAGGTCTAAAGGATTTGATGTTTTTTGAATGAATGCAGCATCGTGAGCGGACTAAGGATTGATTAAGGACATACGCGATGTTTCTCAATAATATATAACTTTTCGTGAAATTTCTGTTTATACAAAATCTTTGGACCCATCTATATAATGATGAAAATGCTTACACCCAAAGAAAATGGCCAACATTTCCTTTTCAATTTGTGCGTTGTTAATTTCAATGGGGTAAATGAGGTAAGCGACTTCGAGGCAAAAGAGACAGATTTGCCTTCCTGTAAGAGAGTAGCACCAAGACCATATTTGGAGGCATCAACTTGTAGTATGGTATCTTTGCAGGGATTGAAGAAAGCTAATACAGGTCCTAGTGACCTAGTGATGATATCCTTGACCTTTGCGAAAGATTCATCTTGGGCCGAGTCCCAAATAATTTCAGACATTGTGGATAATAGTTGCGTCATTGGACTAGTTATTTCAACCAAAATTAGTGAGAATTTGGATAAGTAGTTTATCATGCCTAGAACGGTCTCAAGTTCATTACGATTTGCTGGAGGCTGCATGACCCTAACAGCAGAGACCCTTTTGGGGTCTGGCTTGATGCCATCTGCAGAAAGCAGTGGCCAAAGTATTCAACCTGTGACTGACCAACGTCGAGTTTCTCATCAGTAAGTTTAACACCCATTTCTCCAGTGCGCTCTAAAGCAGCTTTTAAGTTGCTATCATTTTCGGCACGCGTTTTCCCGTATACTAGAATATCGTCAACGATTGCAGCAACACCTTTGAGGCTTGCATAACAGTAATCAATCTTGCAATGAAATTTGGCTTGCACAGATTTTAGGCCAAAGGGTAGTCTAAGAAAGCGATACCTACAATATGGGGTGTTGAATGTGGTGAGGTAACTAGAATCATCGTCAAGCTTAATTGTCCAGTAACCTGAGCTTGCACCAAAATAACGTGCACCCGCGAGTTCGGGTAAAATATCGTTAAGGGTTTCAGTGGGTAATGAGGTCGATATATGACCTTGTTTAAATATAAAACATAAACGGTACCACATTGGATGCACCAGATGCACATTCCGACAAATAATGTCTCTTCAGTTATGCTCAAGTCAAGTATGTTGGAAATCCGAAATAAGAACAAACATGGAAGAGCTCAATGAACCAAAAATACCAAATAGTGGATCCAAATCTGGCAAAGGATCAGAGCTATGCACGAGGGAGATAATCTTTAATTTTGAAATGAATTTCTTAATTTTATCACAGCATATTTTTATCCGTAATTCATGCTAGTACCGAAGTACTTAGCAACTGGTCTGGTGAATCTCTTGGGTCAAAACAGATTATCAAGACTTCTGATGGTTTCTCAACCACTACTATAGAGTTTACCCAATGTGTGGAAATGTCAAGCTTGGTGATGATCTTAAGCTTTTCCATGCGTTCTAGCTCGGCTTCTACCCTGTCACCCAAACGTTTGTGGTACCCTACAAGGGAGGTTAACAGTAGGTATGGCGTCAGGATCTATGTGAATGCTACATTCCACTTGGAACAATCCTAGCCCTTCAAGAACATCCTTGAAATCGTTTTGTTTAGTAAACAGTCGGCACTGCCATCTTACACAGTCGGGTCGATTGTCTCTGAATTAACAATCTTAACGAGGCCCATTGCCGCACAAGAGGATTGTCCGAGGATACGTGGAGCGTGCTTATCATTGGGATCAACTATGTGGAAGTAGGCGTCATGTGTCTGGTCTCCAACACTAAAAGCTAATTTGCGGGGACCTAAGGTTCTTAGGGGGGATCCTGCATACCCAGAGAAATTAGACGATGGACTCAACTGGTCAGCAACGCCTAGCTGCTTAAAGTACTTTGTGGTAAGCCATTAACTTGTAACTGTGTCAAGCTTACGTTTGAGCGATATGTATGCTTACTCCTCCTAGGCACCTGATCCCACCTCTGGTATTACCAGGGGTCCGTGTTTGCCCATATCTCTGATTTGTATTTTCTATAGAAATTACGAGAATGAATACTGTTAGTTATCTTTTGGACCTAATGTAACATGTAATTTCTTGATTTTGACCATAAAAATCATCGGTATGTTTAACAGCATTTATATATCTGATACAATTAACAAATGAATCAGTAAAATTATCACCTGAGGATAAAAAAATATTTTGCACTCACTGTGCGTGGCTCGCACACTTAATGGATTTGGGTCCATACTTTCACAAAATGGTTCTATACGGTTTACTGCAGAGCTTACATGTTTTTCCGTGTGCAGAGCATTTTTCTTTCTTCACATGTCTGTATCCACAGTTTGCATATGTAGGGTTATCAGACACTGCTTGTGTCACTTGCGCACGATCTTTGCCCGGACTGACTGGCACTGTAACTCTATGATCTCGATTCGCTAGTGCTGTGTCCTGGAGTCCCGTGTTTTTTCCTGTTGGAGTCGCGATTTCCTCCCCGAGACGCAACTGTGTATACTTCTTGTGTTGTATGTCCACTGGACTTGAGCTGTTCTTGCGAGTATTCATAGTTCTGAGCTATCTGTATTGCTTTATTTAGGGTTAGTTTGTCTCCCTCGTTGATTAGCTTTTCACAAATTTTGTCCGAATTCGTTCCAAATACAACTCGGTCACGAATCATTTCGTCTGCATCATGAAATTGACAGTCCTTTGTCAACAGACGATAACAAATTGCTCAATTGACTGTTAACCCTGGATTTCAATGTTGAATTTGAATCTGCTGACGGGGTTAAGCTACGTATTGTTTGAAACGTGCGTGTTACGTGTTTCGCGCTTTCTTCTCGTCGTTCGTTAATGTCCAGTTGTGAACATCGCGACTTTTATCGCCAACCCAATTAAGTAACTTATCTTGATAGCGTCTTCTTCTTCCTTCACGGGACATTTGAAGGGACCGTCGAAGATCAGCTGAACGTGTTTCTGATTTTTTTTCCCAGCTATCAACTAGTTTTTTCGAACTCCAATCCATACAAGACGTTCGGATTCATATTTTACGCGACTTCTGACACCATGTTATTATTATTATTACAAATATTTATATAGCATATTATCTAACATTACAACTATTACTCTAAGCATTTTAAAACATGCATAAAACATAATATATCACATAAAACAAAGCAAAGTTATAATTAAAATACTAAATGGTGTACTTTAAACAAATATTAAATTTAATGTCACAAAGATAAAAAAGAAGACTAAGATGGTTCATTTAAACATTCTTTAAATTTCACATCACATATACATCACACACACATTTGTTTGGTTATGTTTTCATCCGTATGTCTCCGGATGGCATATATATTAAAAAGAAAAACAAAGAAAAGCAGCCATGCTTCCAGCATCTATATTTTGGAACGGAACAAACTTCAGATGTCGCGTACGCTCAATGAACATAATATAGTAATCAATTACACGGGGAATAACTCTAACATATTTTTTGACTAGACAATGTAACAGTTCCCATCTACCAAACTATCAGTCATTTTTTATAATATTACATTCAAACTATTTCGTACAAATCGTCAAAATAGCGACGTCACATTTTGTACATATGACGACATATTACAATATTCTTGTTGAAGGACGAACCAATGCACGACGCGAAGAAGTAACATTT
The DNA here is from genome assembly GCA_024699665.1 of Ostrea denselamellosa. Lineage (NCBI taxonomy): Eukaryota > Metazoa > Mollusca > Bivalvia > Ostreida > Ostreidae > Ostrea > Ostrea denselamellosa. The sequence goes on from JAMZEH010000023.1 coordinate 23,462,586, forward strand.
CGTGTGTATATTTCATCTAATGTTTCGTGGAAAGGTCCAGTTAATTTGTGTAAATTATAACGCGTATTAAGCTTCGTATTTCATATTTCTTGTTCCATAATGATGGACTGCGCTGCAGATCAATGTTGCAGACAATGTTACATTTTCTTTGTCAAGTTCTCGTATATTGGAGACCTGAAAATGAATGAAACACAGATTAAAAGACAGATCAGCAATAATAGATTAATCAAGTAAGTAAGGTGTTGAAGTAGCTAATGCATTACAGTTTTGTAATACATTACAAACTGACACATTATATACTAGTACTTAAAAGATGCAACTTGTGCATTCTCGCATTCCCAAAAGAGGGTGCAGTATGCGAGAATAATTGATGTAATACGTTTGACAAACTTTTCATCATTGTTTTGTAGTGACGTTTAATGATTGTTTCACGTACTTTTTGAGCATTAACTAAACCAAATAGATTTCAGTTATGTGACAAGTAAGACCTACATGTGAAAACGAACAGTTATCATAAAATTCCACAAAATTAAGGAAACGACAAACACGGACCTCTGGACATAGCAGAGGTGGGATTAGGTGCCTAAGAGGAGTAAGCATCCCTGTCGACCGGTCATACCATCCGAAAGCCATATATTTTGATTAGGTAAATGGAGTAATCCGTAGTCAATAATCAATATATACTGACGGACTTTAAAAACGCAACACTTGATAATTGTTCATATATCTAATAAACAAGTTCATAGTGGTATATTATATACCATGTTAACTGAACACTATTCTTTGGTTTTGAACATCATTTTATTCTTTGATATAATTTTATTTACAAAGAGGCTACAGTTGAAATGAATGTCAATGAGGGGTGTGTCGAAAATATGGTTTTGTTCACTAGTGCCGGGTAAGACCTCCATTAGTAGTGATGACGGCGCGAAGGCGACGTGACATTGATTGACAAACATTTCGGATCGTCCTCTGAGGAATATTCTGCCACTTCTCCAACAAGGCTCTCCCTAATTCTTGCGAATTCTGAGGTTGAGGCTGGCGGCTGCGCACACGTATCCCCAGCAAATGCTCGATTGGATTCAAGTCTGGGGACATAGCGGGCCAATCAAGGACGTCAATGGCGTTCGTTTGATTGGTTGATTATTTATTGTTTTATGCCACACTCAACACTTTTTCAGTTATTTGGTGGAGTCCAGCTTTTATTGGCGGAGCAGAGAATCCAGATACAATGTACCCGGGAAGAGACCACCGACTTTCCGACAGTAAACTGGAAAACTTTCTCACATATATCGGCGCGAGCGAGAATCGAACATGCGCCGACTAGAGGTGAAAGACCTTGTGATTTTGAGCCCAGTGCTCAAAGCACTCGGCCACGGAGGCCCCTGCGTTCATTTGAAAAATGTTTTGTGTCAATTTGGCCGTATGTGCGCGCGCATTGTCCTGAGGAAAATTAACCCATTTCTTTGCCTATGCTGCTGCATTAATGGTGCTAAAATAGGCTGCAGAAGTTCGTCCACATACCTCCTAGCAGTGAGGATTCCATTTAAAACGACCGGTTGTGAACGAAAATTGTGGTTAATCGCACCCCAGACCATGACGCCTCCCCTTCCAAACCTGTCGCGGTTGTTGACACAATTGTCTGCAAAACGTTCATGTAAACGACGGTAAACTCGATATCTGCTGTCTGCGTTGCTAACGTTAAATTAGGACTCATCTGACTACACAACATGTGACAAATTTTGACGTTGAGTCAGCTGCTGTCTTGCCCATTGCAATCTGTACCGTCGGTGATGCGGTTTAAGCGGTAGCCCCTTATAAGGTCTTCTGCAACGGATCCCATGGCGCTTCAGAATTCTGAAAACGGTTCTTGGATGAATAGGCCTTCCATGACGTGGTCGAAGCGGCCGTAAACCTATTGCGCAGATGAAGTTGCCGTATGAACGCTTGTTGACGTGGCGTTGTCTCAAACGGTTCACCAGGTCTTGGGCGATCATTAGGGATCCTGTCTGATGGAATCGTGACAACAACCGGCTAACTGTAATGCCAAGTGCGATTACTAAATGTGGAATTAATGCCAAGTTCGTTTGGAATGCAGTTGTAATAATGAGCCTTACACACAAATTCAATGTTGTTGCAAGCTTTGTCAGCTGGAAGCAAAACATATTCCTCATGTAACTTATCCAACTCGTTTATCACTTCTGGTTTACTAAATACAGAAGGATAGATGGTACGCATTTTTGTTTTGACATATCTGATACGGGATTTTGACATTCCTCTTATACTTTTTACCCATTTTGACAAGGTATCAAGTTCTTTTTCAGATTTACCCCATCGTTTGGCATAATCTTCGACAGGATTCATAATAAAGATGAAGTTTTGTCGCCAATTGAAAGACCAATCTTCTGTCTCTAAATTTAGGACCTTTTAAAATAAGTGATTTTAGGTCTTCATTTTTAACTATATTAACATTACCAGTAATGACATGTCCAGCTGGACTATAGTTAAAAGAAGACGAAGAAGAAGAACACGTATGTGGGTTGAGTATAAGATGGTCCATATCTAGGCACTGCAATGTTTGTTTATAGTTTAAATATTTGCATGCAATAACGGAAGCATATCTGTAGGAAATACAAGGTGTAGACTTGAAATACTCTGGAACAGAAGAATGAACTTTTTATGACGAAAACTGTTGCTTTTGTTGATGGCATCAATTCCTCTGTTACTAAATGTGAGTTTAAGGAACTGGCGGCTCGATTCGGAAGTAATATCCTTCAATACCCGCGGTGGTTTAAACAGCCTGTGATGGGCAACATCCATAATTATAGAATTCAACCTATATTCTGGTGTGGAAAAATCCACGTATGAACTAGTTCTGGTTTCTTCAAATAATGTATTCAAAACTCTCAATGAAACCGAGTAAAGTTTTGTGCGAATATGATGTTAGTTTGCCATTAACATTTATGCTCAAAAATATCAAAGTAATCCCCAGATGTGGAAGACTGTTCTATCATTTATGTCGAGTCCTTATCACAAAGACTACAAGGATATTGTCATCCCCGTGGGGATCCGGGTTGTTAGAATAAAACCTCAGTACCCCTTACTTGTCGTAAGAGGAGGCTATATGGGGCGGTCCTTCGGATGAGACCGCAAAAACCGAGGTCCCGTGTCACAGCAGGTGTGGCACGTAAAAGATCCCTCCCTGGTCAAAGGCCATAAGGGCCGAGCATAGGCCTACATTTTGGAGCCCTTCATCGGCAATGGTGACGTCTTCATATGAGTGAAAAATTCTCAAGCGGGGCTTTAAACAATATACATTCAATATCAATTTCAGAATATTGGGGGGGGGGGGTTACGTGGCTGAGTGGTTAGAGTGTCGCGCTCAAAATCACAAGGCCTATCACCTTAGTCGGCGCGAATCGATTCTCGCCCGCGCCGATACATGAGAGAAAGTTTACCAGTTTACTTTCGGAAGGTCGGCGGTCTCTTCCAGGGTACATTGTATCTATGTTCTCTCTTCCACCAATAAAAACTGGACGCCATCAGATAAATGAACAAAATTGATGAGTGTGGCAGAAACAACAAACAACAGTCAGAACACTGGTACGTAGAATCAGAGTGATGTTTCTTTTCCCCATATATATTCAGTTTGTTATTTTAAGGGTACATTCTTCTCTTATCCATTGAGATGTAATGTTTTGTTGAGTGCATTCTTTTAAAGCACAGAAAAAGTGAATATTGCGGTTCCTGATTTCACAATATAACAGTCCTTGCTGGTTGGTTGAATGTATGTCTGACGTAGCGTCAAGAAATTTTCACTTATATTGAGACCTCACCAGCTGCAAATAATGCACCACCAATTTAGACCTATGTTTAGCGCTCAGGATCGTAGCAGTAAGGATTCTTTATCGTGCCATCGCCCACCCTCGCACAGGGATTCCGTTTTTAAGGTCATATCCGAAAGACCCGTGATTCTCACTTTATATGCCGAGCGTTGGGCAAAGGAGCAATCATTATCTATATCTACGTCACCTCACTAACCTTTGCTTGTCGTAAGAGACGATTAAATGGAACGGTCCTTTAGATGAGACCGCGACGAAAACCGGGGCCCCGAGTCACAGCAATTGTGGTACGATAAAGATCACTCCCTGCTCAAAGTGAGTGCTAAGCATAGGCCTAAATTTTGCAGCCCTTCACTGGCAATGGTAACGTCTCCATATGAGTGAAAAATTCTAAAGAGGGACGTTAAAGAGTACATAATCAATCAATTAACCATAGTTTTGAAAATATTCTCTTGCTTCGAATTTGTTCTGCTGACTACAACAGAACAACCCATAAATGTAACATAAAAAGCCTGAAAATCCAGGAGCTTCCGGGGGCTTCGTCTCCTGGGCCCCGACCACCCTGGACTCACTGGGGGCGGGCCTTAAGACGGTCCCCAGACCTCCAACTTATTCTGGATTTGTCACTGTGCGTACACTTCACTTCAAGGCTAGCCACGCCACTGGCGGTTGTTGAGAAGAAAATATTTGAAATTGGGTCAAATTTGATAGGTTATGCTCTAAGGAGCAAAAGTCCTGTAATTTACAATTCATGTTCCTCTTGTCCCAAAGATGCTTCATATCAAATTTGAAAAGAATTGGAATAATAGATACCAAACAGAAGTTAAAAATGTTCAGCCCGGACGCAGACCGAGTGTACTCTGTTTATCCAAAACTCAAGCACAAAAAGTCCCCATTTCGTAATGCTGTAGTATCAAAGAATTTCAGAACTTAAAATACATTTTACTTGTTGGACCTGACCCGTGAAATGCTTACAAACCTTTCCTTTCTCTTCCTCCTCCCTGAAAATAAGTTAATAAATTATTATTTCAAATTTGTGTAATGGCGATCAGCTAGGTATTATACATGTACTAGTATTGGTAGGTATTTCAGTCATCAGACTGCTAGAAAATTCCATGTAATACTTTATGGCGGATTTAGAAGAAGGGGTTACGGGATTGCAAGCCTTTAATTTGGTTGGAATTATTTCTACCTGTTTATCTGTTTTTTTGTTTTTAACTCAGAGGCTATTTATTCATTTTTTGTTGCTATTTTGGAGATGACTTTTTTAATTGGGCGGAAGGTCCCAAACTTCTCTTGAAAATGTGCTGGATCCGCTCCAGACATTTTATTGTATCTTGATCAGCACTATTATTACCTCTTGGAGACTTTTTCCTTGGAGGCTGAACAGTGTCGTAAGTATGTAACTCAATAACTGTGGTAGCTTTCTTTTCATTTTGTCTACAATTAAAGGACAACGTGAATCAAATATTGCTGTGGTGTTTCAGTCATGGTCAGGTATAAATAAACATTAAGATGGCTTCTTCTTGCGTTTATTGCACGCGTTAATAGTCATGCATCGATATTCATGTAAAACATATTTTTTTCTGAATATCATACATTCAGTGGCGGATCTAGAGAAGTAGTTATGTGGATTGTAAATGTGGTTGAGATAACGTGAAGATCGGGTTAGAATAAGTCCCCAGCATTCCTTGTTTGTCTAAATGATGACGCCTGAATATGAATGGAATTTATCGACCCTGATACTAAACAATATACAACCAACTAATCCTTTGATTGAGCAGTTTTTAGAAAAAGGTCATTGTTTGCCATTCAGGAGTGTCCACACTCTACTGGGCGCAAAGGGCACAAACATAGGAACTAACCCACCCACCCTCCTCAGAAAGTTTATGCATCCGCCATTGTACATTCATTGGTGAGTTTCAAATCATTTAATATTAAATATCAAATTTATAAACTAAAAAAGAAAAATGTAGCTTTATGACCCAACTTACTATTAAATATCAGCTTTATAAAATAAAAAAATAATGTCTTCATGACCCATCTTAATATTAAATATCAGAATAATAAACTAGAAAGAAAAATATGGCATCATAAATCTGTTTAATGATAAATATCAGATTCATAAACTATTAAGAATACTGTGACTTCATGATCCATCTCAATAATAAATGTCAGAATTATACACTAGAACAAATATGGTTTTATGACCCAGATGGGGCCTCCGTGGGCGAGAGGTTAGAGCATTGTGCTCAACATCGCAAGGCCTTTCACCTCTAGTCGGCGCAGGTTCGATTCTCGCTCGCGCCGATTTATGTGAGAAAGTTTGCCAGATTCTTTCGGAAGGCCGGTGGTCTCTTCCCGGGTACTAGTCCAGTCAAATTAGCCCAAAAAAGGGTCAAACTTGCAACTAATTGCAAAAGAATTGTTTTCAATGATTTTGACCTCGCTAATATGTGTACTAAAACATATAAAAAATCTAATGTTTCAGTTGAAGTGGAAATACCATTTTTGGGGGGTCAAAAACAGAGAAAAAGAGAAAAAACGACAAAAACTGGAAATTAGCTTTCCATCATTACCTATCAAATAAGAATGCAGTTTCTTGATTGGCATTTATAAATTTTTGTAAGAAATAGAAATTGTAAAATTTCCATGTAATAATTTCACCTTTAAGAGGCTTTTTTGGAAAAAGGGGGGGGGGGGTAATTTCAGTGAACAGACCATGGAAATCAGTTTGTTTCTTCTTCTTCCTCCGTGTTCCTTGTTAAATTGGAACAACTTGTTCCTCTACAATGGCCACATCCAATAGTACATTCTAGGCCATGTTTTCGGCACGTACACCTCTTTGTGTCACAATTTACCTTGCAATTACAGTGGATAATATTCAGAAGACAATTGGGAGCAGGCGGCAAAGTGTTTTTAAGCGGCATGCATTTGCTATCATCAGTGACTGTCCATCCCCAATCAAGTGGGTTCAGATCAGTGCCATCTAGTTTTATCCACTGCTGACACTGATAGTATGACCTTCTAGAATGCAGAGCCGCAGAATCAGATGTTGGCGGGAGACTCTGTGCCTGAACGCACTTATTGTTAGTGATATCCTTATTTGTGTATAAGCGCAGTCTCAGAAGATCCAGTCCTTCGCACAATACTCCCCCATATAGGCTAGCAATAATCTGTTCGCCGCTCGTTACAACAGTTTCCAGATGGTTTCCAGGCTTTAAGAATTCCTCTATTACCATTGTAACATTGTTTGTTTTCGAAAGCTTCTTTAAAGCAACACTTTTTCCTATCCCAAATAGGCGGGAGGTTGTATCGCATCCCGTGATTGCGTGTACTACTGGCAGAATTTTGCACTTGTGCATACCAAGCATCCGCTTTGTTTTTTGTATGTCCCAGTGCCTGCACTTATTAGAAAGTTCACATCGGAAGTAAATGTTGTATCCATCCAGTGATGCATGGTAGCAGAGGAGAACAAGAAGATCAGTGTCTTCGCCAATGACAACGACTTGTGTTGACTGAGCACATGCTACAGTTGTTGAAATGATGAGACAATCTGCATCTTCCTCTGCAAGGATGACCGTGCATTCATTTTCCCGAAGTCTTTGGGCAAGAAGACTTATGAAACGAGACTTCTTGTTGTTATTTGTGAGAAAAATTTCTTTTTTAGATTTGAAGGTCATATCTGAAGTAAATGTTACATCAGGGGAGATGATGCCCTTTGAACGTCGAAGATGAGTCACGTCTTTGGTCGAAGGTTCACTGGAATATCCATCAAATACAATAGTTGGTCTCGAGTATCTTCTAATAATATACTCAACATACAACTGACATATAGCATTGAATGGCATGCCTTTTGTCCATGGGATACGCTGTAGCAAAGAACCGCCATCCAAAACAAAATGTACATTAAGCAATTCCTTCTCTGATACAGCACAATCGCCCATACTCCAAATTGCATCTGAAATTTGAGGCTTACTTGCTCCTCTTGGAAGTCCTGAGGGTTCAAAGATCGATGATGGATGCGTTGATAATTCATATTTGAAGATATTTGCAATATCTGTTGAAGATATTTGCAATATCTTCAACAGATTCTCTAGATGAAATTGCCGTTAGTCTTTGAAAAAGCACTTGGGGATCAACCTCAACTCTGTCTTCCTCAACCGTGATAGATGTTTTAGTTGACATAGTTAACACCTGCATTGATTTTTTGAAGGAAAAATCAAAAATATTCTGACCAACCATAGAGTCAATGATCTTTTGTCCACATGCTAATGCATTATGAGCGTTGATATCATTGTCTGCATTCACACCGGTGTCAATATTTCGGAGAGGGATGCTCTCAGTAAAAGGGTCACGGTCTCGTAGGTATGATATAACTTTAATTATATCTTGTTTGTCCCTTCTTGGCGAGAGGTTGAAGATTCCTTGTGCTGCTCACTTGTGTGGTAGCCAACATCTGTCAGATTCTGCATTGCCTCATTTACTGCTGCACAAGAAGGCATAGACAAAAGCCACTGCGACCGCTGTACCTCTGTCATTCCTCGACCTCTCGTTAAACCAACTGATGTTCTCACACTTCTCATTAAAGCCTGCTCAATGACAAGATCACACGACAGACCCGCCCAATACCTCTCACTTCTTCTCAGTACATGATAACCTTCCATGAACTTGCTGTGTACATCGGGATGAGCTTTTTGAAGATTGATCATTGACATGACATAGATGTATGCTGACTTTGCATACATATTATGCCCAGCTGCAGCAAAATAGGGAAGCATTGCGTGTAGAGTTTGTATATGGAGTAACCAATTGCCTGTTCTTTCAGCTGTGATAAAAGCTTTTAAGAGACTTATCATTTCTAAGTACTGAAGTCAAAGGGCTGCTGTTCTGAAGCACTTGAGAGAGGATTTTGTGTCCGCAAGTTTCCCCAGTACTTGTGTAATGAATTATTGCACACGTCTTGTGCAGTAGCATCTCCCTCTAGCAACTGGTCATACAAGGCAGCAGCTTTCTTCAGCAGATGATCTTCTTCCAGTTGGGCTGTGGGGAAAGGGACGTCTGCAGATTGAGTAAGGACGTGATCAGGGGCCTCTGTGTCAATGGGTGTTACAAGATAACCTGAAGATATATTTTTGGGCACATCATTATCAGGCAATTCGGCACCAAAGGTTTTAGCTACGAGCAAGGCATGAAGGGCTGTATCAACTAGAAAATGGGCACGGGTTGCTCGAGCTACTGCTTTTCCACTAAGAATATGGCCAACTGCATTTGACGCATATAAAGTCTCTAAAACTTCCTGCAATCCCGATTCTCTCATAATGCGCCCGATACATCCTAAAAAGCTCATTTGTGTGTGAAACCCACCTAACCTGAGTATAATGGAGCTTAAGTCTTCACACTGTGACTCATGAGTGACAATTGTAACTGCTTTCATGTAGAGAGGCTGGTCAAATGTCAGAATTGGAGTTGTACCATATTTTCTAGCTTGGCGAGACACAAACTTCAGTGTAGAGTAGATACATGACATATCGCTTGCGTCCATATCTATCATCGGCAGAAAGGTGATGGTGGACTTCCCAGGGTAATCTCCATTTTGAGTACACTGCATCAGTCCTGACCAACTTGGAGTTGGAGATCGAAGAGGCCATACAGCCTTTGAAAGAAGATCTAAACTCAAAGATGGATCTGGTACTTTCTGTTCTTTATTAATTTTGGTGAATTTCATCTGCAGTGACAATTTAGGTGGTTGCTTGTAGAAAAGTATATTAATTTTCCCAGCAGTGACCAGGTCAGCCGATGAAACGTTCAGTTTAGGGACCGGTTTGCTAACCTTTTTACCAGGTGTAGAGCCTACAATAATGCCCATGCCATGGAATGTACCATACCCATCAAGTGTGCGCACATTGTGATCCACGTTCTCAGCGACGAATTGCAGAATTTGTCCATTTTCATAGCTTGGAATATCTGTTCCTTGTGAAATGGCTGCACTTGTTTCAAAACGTTGTATCTCCGAATATGAGGAACAAAATCCTAAGGAATTCAACGTATCAATAAGAAATTTTGATGAAAAATGGTGATGAAGCTGCACTCCTAAACTTATTTGTAGTGGTGCAATATGCATACGTGGCTTAGCCATCTGCATAATTGTCTGTCCAATCGATGCAATTTTCAAGTCAGGGTCCTTTTCTCGGACGAGAATTTTCAAAAAAGTTTGAAGACTTTCAGGAACGTACTGAAGATTCTTTTCAAGTGATTCAATATCTGACGACAAAGGGTACAGATCAGAAGCTAGATGAAGGGACAGGATATCAGATTTTATCAACTTAGCAGCAGTTGTAATGATGTTGAGCTTCTCCAATGTCTGGTCCACTGTTTTAGGCCGATTGTAGAAGCTCTGAAGAATTGATCTTGCCGTTTTTCGTACCGTTATTACAGTTGATTTTCCTTGTTCTTCTGTCATGATGATTTCATCCCCAAAACGCTCATACAATTTCTTTTTCAAGTAAACAGGCGAGTATGCATCACCACTACAGTGGTCCTTCATTTTAGCAACAAGATCTAACAGTTGATGTTGTTTGTCATCATTCTCCTGCAGATAATTCACCACTTTAAGAAATGCGTCAGTAATATCACTGTCAACAGGTCTGCCTCTCTTGGCTTCCGTCGAAGAGGGTGAGAATATTTTAGGTATGTGTTTGCCTGTGCGAAAATTTACGTTACAATTTTGATGATAGATGGCATCAGCAGCATGCAAATCATTTACAGCTTCTAGTCTACCATAAATTTGGTTTGCCCAAGCGTCTTGTCTTGTAGAACAGACGGATTTTATACAAGCCTAAAAATCATGAGTTCGCACAGGAAAAACATCATACTTTGATTAAGTTTGGCAGTTTGTCCACAAAAGAGGCAGTGGTCACGGAATGAAAAGGTCTGTTTTGATCTAAGAATTGGTGTACTATCAGCAGGAGGAATTGGCTTGCTTTGTTCTTTTTCCCTCAGATATTTGCTAATTTCAATCGCATTTGTAAATAGACGCCTACATTCGGTGTGCACATATTGCCCAGGATGCGTGCGAAGATTGCTACCCCTTTTCTCAGCAGCAGTATTGATACCTGTGCTACCCTTCCCACGAAGACAAACTAGACCATTCTTGTCCCCCGATTCACAAATTATACAGTCTTGTAATCTTTCCATATTCAACACAAGGTTAGAACAGATATAATTAAAATGGAAGAAATTTTCTACTAACACAACATAAAAGGTTAAATTAAATTGGTATCGTATTAGTTTTGCATATTACAGAAACCGCATTCAAGTTGCAACTAATAGCGTCACTTCAGGAGAAAGATTTACTCCGTCGGATGGGACGTTAAAAGGCGCCCCGTGTACCCCAATCAATAACGAGAAAGATGGCTTTGTAACGCGAATGGGTGTCCTTACATAGAAAATAGAAATAAGCAGTGCAGTATAGAAAAAAGCCTTTTCACTTTCTTACTTATTAATTATACCTTGAAGAAATGATGCTCTGCGACTATTTAGTTTTAAAAAATGTTATTTTCCGTTACATTACGGCACCTTTCCCAAATTTTGAATGAACCCAGTAGGCCTATACGTCTACATGACGACACGTGTTGTGACTTTACCAACCTGTTTTTTTTCTAAACTTTTGAGAAGCTTTAGAACGTCTCGTTTGTAAATAAATTTATAGTATTACACCTAGGCTATATTGATTCAAGCGCTTACACGCTTGTATGAACATATGTCATAAAATTCGAGCAAAGACTTTGATCAATGTCTACGTAATGATAATGTATACGTCACGATTTCGGTGAAAGCACGCTATGATAGCGCGGCGGTGACATAAAACAAAGGGAGCTATCAGCAAATTTGATGCATCAAAATATATTATTTCTGCACATTAGATAAAATTAGATTTTTTATATATATGTTGTTTTACTGATACTAAGGAATACTTTGCAAAATAAATTATTTCTTTTGCAATTAGTTGCATGCGAAATCGTAAATTGACTGGACTATACATTGTATCTGGGTTCTCTCCTCCACTAATAAAAACTGGATGTCACCAGATAACTGAAAAAATTGTTGAGTGTGGAGGAAAACAACAATCAATCAATCCATCATGACCCAGATTAATATTAAATATCAGAATTATAAACCACCAATAAAAATGTGGCTCCTTGACCCAGATTAATGTTAAATGTCAAAATTTTCAAGTAGAAAAAAATGTGACTACACGACCCAGCATAATCAGAATTATAAACTTGAAAGAAAAAAATGTGGTTCATAACCCAGCTTAAAGTTAAATGCCGGAATTATAAATTAGAAAGAATAATGTGGCTTCATAACCCAGCTTAATGTTATACATCAATGTGCCAAGAACGGCCTAACAAACACATGAAACACATAATACAGAATTTCCCCTAATGGAAGGTTGTACTGGCAAACAAGATCGTTATAACGACCATAGGATTTGCGAAATAATGACTTTAGACGAGACCGCATTAACCCCTGTAACATCAACATATTTATTGGTAGCCTGTCTCGATTTAAAATCTGATCATATGCAGAACAAGCTCATGCATATCGAAACAGTTGAGATGTAAACATCGCGATCGTATGCAGGTGATAATGGTATATTGCTACATAGTTGAGGGAAGTTGACGATGAAGAAATTGAAATCATCCCGCTTGTCTTAAAGTTAAGTTGCCAGTTTGCCGTCAGCATCTATTTTTCAATAACATATCTAAGTACGAAGCATATGCCTAAGATTCTGTGGTGACTTTTATATCAAGTTCACTTGGATATATCGAATCGACATTAATGAAAATGAGCATTGTTAATAGATAAAACGTCGTCGATAGATCGAAATTGAATTGAAGGCCATAGCGAGAGGTTTTTCTTCTAACGTAGAAGCTTTTGAATGAATTCTGCTTCATAAGAATATGAAAAGCAGGTCAGCTAACAAAGGAACATAATTCGTGTCCATTGGGAATTCCAATAGACTGTTGGAAAACCCGATCACCAAATACTATCAGAATTGTAAACTAAACAGAAACATGTGGCTCAATGACCATGCTTAATGTTAAATAATAATAATAATATCAGTATTATAACCGAAAAAGAAAAACAAAACGTGGTTTAATGACCCAGAATGATATCAAATATCAGAATTACAAGCTAGAAAGAAGAAAAAAATGGTTCGATGACCCAGCTTGATGTTAAATATCAGAATTATACACAGAAAAGAAAAAAAATGGGTCTCTATGGCTAAGCTTAATGTTGAATGTCAATGTTATTAGCTTGAGAGAAAAATGTGGCTCCATGATCCATACATTGTTTGACGTAAGAAAATATAAGGAACATTTAGTGTCTATATTAGAAGGTGTCCGAATTCTCTAAGACATCATTACATAACTTTTTTCACTAGTATACGTAAATGTAAATAAATACATATAGATTTACCTTACTTTCTGTTGCGTAGGTTGGGCTGAAAAAGATACCCAGTAAGCAATGATAAAGAAAACAGTCTTTACTATTCACATTAGCAATGCTTTCTTCGATTGTTAACCACTTTCAGTGCACAACAAGTATGAAATCCCTCACGGGTACATTCAGCTTCAATTCGTAATTAAGGGCTTACCCGCGTGCAGCGTCACAAATTTAGAAATAAAACAATACTTTGCAGGGAATTCTGTATTCCATACAGAGAAATATTTCCATTGTTTTTGCTTTTGATACTACGACGCTTCACACCGGTAAACTTCAATTTCGGTGAACATTATATATGACATCGCTGAAAAACTACCCCAGGGTCATTTTGCAACGTTAAAAGGTGACCCTGATCAAACTTTAACGTTACATTTTGATAAAAACGGTCGTTAAAAAGTGATCAACGTTAAATTTTTGATCAGTAATGGGGTCATTTTTAACGGCTACTTAAATTGTTTGTTTGTTTGTTTGTTTGTTTTACGTTCCGTCACCAGCTGTAGGTGAAGAACCACAAATTTAGACCTATGCTTAGCGCTCAGGGCTGTAGCAGTGAAGATTCTTTAACGTGCCAACGCCTACCGTGACACGGGACCTCTGTTTTTAAGGTCATATCCGAAAGACCCGTGATTCTCACTTCTAAATGCCGAGCGTTTGGCGAAGGAGCAATCACTACCTATTTTCCATCTTAGGTTTGACGCGGCCATGGCACGGGCGAGGCTCGAACTCACGACCTCCCGGTTACGAAGCGAACGCTCTAACCACTGATCTACCGCGACCGGTTGGCTACTTAAATGTTACATACATAATGTAGATGTTTAAAATGCATTGACCCCAATGTACAAAAGGTCTTCTGTACTGCCCATATCTCAGTCACGTGGTGGGATCATATTTCAACATTGAAAGCTGACTCCAAACATTAGAGCTGATTGATATGCTGTGAGCCTCATATGTAAGGATTTGAATTCTGGCGGACATATTGCATTATTTTTCAACATAATTCCGCCCCGTGGGGATCCGGGTTAGAATAGACCATCAGTACCCCTTGCTTGTCGCAAGAGGCGATTAAATGGGGCGGTCCTTCGGATGAGACCGTAAAAAACCGAGGCCCCGTATCACAGTAGGTGTGGCACGTTAAAGATCCTTCCCTGCTCAAAGGCCATAAGTACCGAGCATAGGCCTAAATTTTGCAGCCCTTCACCAACATTGGTGACGTCTCCATGCGAGTGAAAGATTCTCGAAAGGGACGTTTAACAATATATAATCAATAAATCAACATAATTGCCTTCAGTATTATACACTTTTGCCAGTGATGTTTAAGGGCCTCAATGCCAGTTTAATGACAGCCATGGCCGACTTTTGACAAGGGGCAATATCCCGGTGGAACACTACATCTTTATTGAGATTTTCGCGGCGCTCGAGTTTGATATTTTCCCGTAACTGCCTCAGAAGTGATGCATACTGTATGCCATTAATTGGTTGTCTATTTTGAAGATAATCTACCACCAGAATACCATCAGCATCCCAGAAAACCGAGGCCATAACTTGTCCAAGTGATGGTACAGTCTTTGCTTTATTTGGTGGGGGGTGAACCAGGTGCATAGTATGTGTGTCATTGATTGTGGTAATGTGGTAAGTGGCGATAGTATTTGTTATTGATTCTTTGTCCCTTTTATTCTACCATGAAATCCGAGGTCATAACCTTTCCAGCTGATGGAACAATCTTTGCATTTTTTAGCAGGAGTGAACTAGGATGCTCCCATTGTTTTTTGTTTGGCCTCATGTTGGTGGACCCGTGTTTCATCCACAGTAACAATTCTCTGACGAAAGTTAGCAAGATCTACCTCTGAAAGGTTTAGATTAGCCCGTGACAAAGTGCGCCTGGTGTACTTCTGATCAACTGTCAAAAGTCGTGATACCCAACGGGCTGGAAGCTTTCTCATCGTAAGATCCTCTGTCAGATTATAATGCACTCTTTCCTGTGAAATGCCATCTGTACTGTCTATATATCTTTCTGTAACTCGTCTGTCAGTTATAACAATGTCATGGACTTCATTGACCATTTCTGCGATTGCAACATGACAGGCCTTCCAGGACGGGTATCATCCTCAAGGCTCTACCTGCCGCATTTAAATTCCACCACCCACCTTTTTACGGTAGCATATGAAGTGACATCTTTTCCTAGTGTTGCTACCATATCAGTATGAATATCCTTAGATGATAAACCTTTCTTATGTGATTTTGTATAATTTGCAAAAGTCACTTGTCTTGTTTACTTTAGAGTGCTACCTCGTCGATACAAACTGACCAAATGACACCAGTATTCGGTTACACGTCCTTAAATAGTCGAGGAATAGTAGGGATGAAAAAGGAGAACGATGCTAACCTCCTTCAATACATGAGTTATGACATATCAACCATCCTTTTACATAAAATGTTTTTGTGTAATTCATATCTTAGTCATGTAGAAGGGGGTTATATTTCAACATAAAAAAATGGCCCTTAATATACAGAATGTTTTCTGTACAGACCCTAGATCTATAAAATGTTTCTGTACAGTTAGTATCTCGGTCAATTGGTGGGGTCATATTTCAACATTAAACGAATTATCACAGACATACGAAATGTTGCTGTACAATCCATAACTCGGTCAGGTAGTAGGGATGGGTGGGTCATATTTCAATATTGAAAAATGATCTCAAATATATAAAATGTTTCTGTGAAATTTTTCGTTGTTGAAATCCGGTGGTGATCCGGGTTGTTTTTGGTCCTCAGTACCCCTTGCTTGTCGTAAGAGGCGACGAAATGGGGCGGTCCTTCGAATAAGACCGCAAAAACCGAGGTCCCGTGTCACAGGAAGTGTGGCACGATGAAGATCCCTCCCTGGTCGAAGGCTGTAAGCGCTAAGCATAGGCCTAAATTTTGCAGCCCTTCACCCGGTAATAATCCATATAAGTGAAAATTTTTCGAGCGGAATGTAAAACAATATACATCAAATTAATTAACCATCAATGTTCGAATAAGACCCCATCATTTGTTCGAAATATGAACTTTACAGAAAACATTTTTACATTTGTTTTTTTTTTCAATGTTAAAATATTAGTCCCTACTGCATGTACCTGACCGAGATGTGGATGCGTCGCAATTCATACCCTCATGTATTTTTGTTCTTAAAAATGAAATTTATTTCTTAACTATCAGACTCCCCTGAAACATCGTTTTCAGCATGCTATGAGAGTGAAGAACTATTTACCGGCGCGTTTGGAATTCCTGAACAAATTAAAACAAGCCTGAAGCTTTTGAGGTATCGTTCTGACGTTTTGCAGTATGATGACAAAGAATGCTATTGCCGCAATCCCCGAGAGCAACGCGGTCGTGGATGCAAATATGGCAAATGAGATACAACCCTGTCCATCTGTAAATAAAAAGATATCTATATATAACTACTCATCAAGACAGACTGGTTATATCCAGGGAAGTGTTAAAGCGTCTCTGGGTACTTTCTTACCTTTAATGGTTATAAACATCTTTTGAGAAACTTTGTTGTAACTGACAATATCGGACTTTGAACTAAGTCGGCAATAACAAGCTCTCTGATTGAATTGTTGGGAGGCCACAAAGGTCAACTCGGACCAAGTATCACCGTAACTAACTTCCTTCTCCATCAAAAGTTCCCCACAGTGCCAGGACCAAAATAGACGAGGATTTCCCAGAGAGGACACATGACAGCGTAGAGTAACTGGCAAACCCTCGTCTACGTGAACCGGTGATTTAGTGATGAGTTCAGGATAATCCAAAGGTCCGTCTAAAATAAGCGATATTGATAAAGTATTGAAAGGTATAGTAAACTGTATTACATTATCGATGAAAAATATATTCACACTTACAATACACAGTGATTTTGATTTCATTTGACAGAGCACGAAAGTGGTATTTTGAACTGACAACCGTACAGAAACAGGACTTCTCGTTCTGCCATGCTTCGGCTTCGAACACGATCTCTGATGACATATCAAAATTACTAATTCTTCCATGAGAGATGTTATTCTGGCCGCACGTCCAGACCCAGGATAGTGGGGGATTCCCAAGGGTAGAAATACCGCACAAGAGAATGAAATGTTGTCCAGCCGCCTTAGACGTCAGCGACAGAGCTATCAAATTTGGGTTATCACGTGGTATATCTGAAAATGTAACTGCATATCTTTTAACTCATGTTACCGATTACACACTGTAGACAAGGAAATCATAGATATGAAAGTGATTGAGTACATAAGTGTACAATAATCATGAGTACATACAATATCGGAATCTTACAATAAACAGTGACAGCCTGAAGATTTGATTTTTCGTTGTATTTTATTTTAGAGCTTTTAGATTGAGCACAGCAGTAGCAAACTGTTTGATCATGCTCTCGTTTTGCAGTAAATTTCATAGTTGACGTTATGCCCCCAATATCTTCTTTTATCTCCTTGTCAGCACACCACCACGTCCATTGCAAAGTAATATTCAAAGATGGGCTCACTCTGCATTGTAACTTTATTTCTCTGTCTTCCCACACTTGGAGGGGAGATAACGCTGTAATTTCAGGGCGAGCACAAATGGTCTCTGAAAGATTGATAAGTTACACGAAAGCATACTCAAGTAGTTACTGCAATTTTTATTCTTCCAAATTTTTAAACTCGCTGAATCCATGCTATTTCTAGTAACCCAGTTGGTATATTGGCCCCAATTAATTCCATATAAACGGTATGATTACCTATCTTTCATCTATGTAATTGAAATTAGATATGAAATATTTCCACTGCAACTAGATATAATTACTTCTGCAGTGTATCACCTACCTGAAATTGATAATATCGAAATCAGAAGGATGAAATCATGGATAAACTGCTGTATTGGCATTTTGGAAATCAATGCCGTCTTTGATGTAAAATTTCCGTTGCTTACAGTTTCCTCTTTGCGCAAAATGTAAACATGCTAATCTTGTTTTAACGTTAAAGAAGTGTTTTTCCCCCTTCAAAATTCATACGTATTGTGGTTTCTTTGATAATACTGGCTTCTTGAAGTATAGCTCTAAAAGTCATACATAGTGCCCCGTCTAAATGTTTCTTATTCAAGTTTGTGATTGTCATACTTGTGCGATAAACATTTTTCTCCAATCCTAAAGCAAAACCTTGCATAACTAGATATACGTAACAATTTGCAATTTGAATGACTCTTGATTTAATGATGGAAAGCCACCAATGTTTTTTTTTTTTAAAAAACAGAAAATAGAAACAAACAATTTAACTTCCCTGTTTAACTGGTTTTTTTAAATGAAATTAATAAAAGTACCTTCTGCTTCCAGATAACGAGTATTTGATATTTGCTCTTGTGTAAATGCAAAATCAATGGTGAATGAGTTTTTTCCTTATATTTATACTCACTGTGTGTATTCTGAATAATTTCTATTGAAATTCATTGCCTGTCAATTGCAGTTATGAAGACCACATTTTGTTTCAATTTAGTTAAATCCGGCATTTCGGTGCAGCTTGTCCCTTTGCGAATATACACATTCCAAGGACTCAGCGACCTACATTGTAGCATTGTGAAATGTTTAGAAAGTATTTTTACCTTTTATTTCAATTTAGAATAATTGATAAGTTACAAAATATTCAACAACATATTCACACAGCTTTGTGAAGAGCTGTAAATAGTATACGAGGAGCTACACGAGAATGAGATGTTTTGTATTGTTCTAGTTGCAATAATTTAGTATTTCCAATCTTACATTGTATTGAGGGTAATGTACAACTATAATTTGCATAGGAGAGATTCAGAACTCTTAATATCCTTTAATTTATCATTTGGTTTAGTCATTTATCCATAAAACATAGGTCCTTACCACATGTAACGTTAGTAATGTTCCTTCTAAGTATGTTTCTGTTTTATAGTAATATTCATGGGATAATTTTCCTTCGGGACATTGTATCCTATAACAAGTATAAAAATAAGAGATATAATGCTATGAGAGAAAAAATCCCATCTGGATTTATTTCTCCCATCGTAATTTTTGTGAGATAACTATTGAGAGTGAAAATCCCATCATATTACCATGGGATTTTTTTTTTATCTCGGGTGAAATATTTGAAAAAACTAGCAAAACTACTTATGTATATTTTGGTGCATGTCTTGTGAGCATAAAATACCATAATTCTTTGTAAAGGGACTGTTTGTATCCGTAGCCTAATAAAAGGGTTGCCGAAACTCTTTCATCGTTTCCGGAGTTAAATGTCGCACTATTCAACGTTTACCTATGTTATACGATGGTTTGCTTTATATATTTTGAGTTTGCCCTTCTTGGGTTATCGATATTTTCCTTTACCATCGTTTAAATAAAATATGGAGACGCGTCAAGATCTGAGAATTTCAGCTGTAAAATCTAACAGCTCGATATCTATATAATAATATGCCTTTCTTTGTTTTGTTAAACCGGAAATGAAGGTCACACACATTACATGAAAAATGCATAACCAGAAAATTCCATAACCCACATAAATTTTCGATCTAATTATCTACAAGTAATTGTAAATAAATTGTCAAATCTTTCTGATTGATTTTTGCTGGTTGGTTGAAAGGGTTTATTTTGTGACCTATAACAGCAACAATATATATACGAGGGACACTTTTTAAGTTCGTAGAATAGGGCGGTTTTTATGAAACCGCTTGAAATATCAAAATTTTATTTCTCTAAGACCTTCGAAATATGCCCAGTCTGCCTGAACACACATTTTACACCGATCTACCCATTTCCGGAACTCCGCCTGGTACTCCTCTTTAGGTATATGTTGCAGACAATGGTAGACCGCACTGCCTATACGATAACGGGATTCAAAACAGTGCCCTGCCAGCATTTCCTTTAGTCTTGGGAACAACCAAAAGTCACAGGGGAACAGGTCAGGGCTGTATGAGGGATGATCTAAGACATCGATCCCATATTCTTTCTGATATTCCTGTACCGTAGCGGATTTATGGGCAGGTGCGTTATCACGGAGTAATTTGATGCCGCGGACACCGGTGCGCGCGGTCTGCGTTTCTGATAGAAATCAACAAGTTGAGTAAGAACACTTTCTCTGTAAAACTTTCCAGTAACAGAACTACCTTTCGGGACTGGAATTTGAAGGACTGGAGCTTTCGAATCAAAGAATATCGCATACAACATGCGATTGGATGTTTTGCAATGGCGCGCAATGACAGGTCTGTCGCCCTCAGATGAAACCCAAAACTTATTATTAGCCTGAGAATCGGATTGATAATGATAGAGCCAGGTTTCATCACCTGTAACTATCTCTTCCAAACGACGTGGGTCACATTTATCATATTTTTTATAACTTGCGATGCAAGTCTAACCCGACTTTGTTTCTGCTCGTCAGTGAGCAAATGGGGCATACAGCGCGCGCAGATCTTACGTAGCCCAAGCCGTTCACGTAAGATCTTCAAAACACTTACAGAATGAATGCCATTTAATTATTTTATCTCTTGCACGGTATAACGTGCGTCTTCCTCAATTAACGTTTTCACAGTAGCAACGTTCTTTCCGTCAAAACGGAAACTGGCCTACCTACTCGAGAGTCATTCTCAATTGACTCCCCACCATCATTAAAAAAATTATTTTAATATAGTGTATAAAACCACGTGTTGAAAATACCCAGCGCAGCACGCACGTGGACCTCGTGCGTCGCGTACCGTGATACCGTGCGAGAGAGGAATGATTACGCAAGTTTTGTGTAAAAAAAAATCGTGCAACTTCATAATCGCGTTAAAAAGTTATAGGCTTACTCTACGAACTTAAAAAGTATATGAGATGGGCTTCGCACTCGTAAAAATATCAAAAGAATCCCGTCTCACTCGTGAAATAAATTCGCACTCGTGAAAATATATTTAAAAAAATCCCGTCTCACTCGTGAAATAAATTCAATATCCAACAACAAAACATTGAATTTTCTGTTTATTACATTTTCTTACGTTTTCCTTTCATTCTAACCACATCCAGGCCTCCTTTCAACCCTCCCTGTACTGAATGTTCAAAGCAATATTGCACAAAAAATAGTACCTTAAGAAAAATGTAAAGAATATAGACATAAATACATTTGAAAAATAAAAACAACTTTGATTAAATTTTATTTAAATATTCAAGTAAAAACACAATAAAGTATTTTTTACGTAAAATAAAGGTGGTCGTATTTATCGTGGATGAATTTTGCGACAGTTCAGGTTGTTATTTTCACAGTGAAAATAACAACTGTGAAAATATCTATTTTATTGAAAGGACACATGTTTGTATTTCACTGCTAAAAATGTTATATATATATATATATATATATATATATATATATATATATATATATATAAATATATATATATATATATGATTTCATTCTTCATCAGGAGACCCGTGAAACGTGAAAACCCGGGTTAGAATAGGTTCTCAGTACCCCTCGCTTGTTGTAAGAGGCGACTAAATGGGACAGTCCTACGGATGCGACCGCAAAATCTGAGGTCCCTTGTCACAGCAGGTGTGGCACGATAAAGATCCCTCCCTGCTAAAAGGCCGTAATTGCCCTGCAGAGGCCTAAATATTTCAGCCCTTCACCGGCAATTGTGGCGTTTCCATGCGAATGAAAAATTCTCGAGAGGAACGTTAAACAACATACTATCAATCAATCAATATAAGTTGTGGGATACGTTTTACTTTAGGAGCATATATAGGAGTTTATTGGATCCAGCAATGTATAGGTTTTTGTGAAGTTTAGGAATTCAGTATAGGACCGGTAACGATGTTCATCCGCCCCATTAACTGGGATGTGTTTAAAACTGAAGAGAGATTTTGAAGAATTTCATCTTTGGAAAGGGAACTGCGAGTACACGCTGGATTACCAAATGCTGAATTAAAGTTTGTTTAAAACACAATGTTGTTACAAGCTTTGTCAGATGGAACCAATACATATTCTTTTATCACGTCTGGTTTACTAAAACCATAATGAAAAATGGTACACAGCTTTGTTTTGATGTGTCTAATACTGAATTTTAATATTCCTCTCTTACTTTTAATCCATGCTGTCAGGGCGTCAAGTTCTCCCTTTTCACATTTAGACCATATTGTCTGTGATCTGTACAGTGCGATATATTTGAAGTTCTGGTCAGGCTTCAATCTTCAGTATTGATTGATTGTTGATTTCCGCCATCACCACATTTAACAATTTTTCAGTTATCTGGTGGCGTCCAGTCTTTTATGGGGAAGAGAACACGCAGATACAATGATTTAGAAATATTGAATATTGATTATATTCAAGATTATGTAACCCCGTAGGGATCAAGGTTGTTAAAATAGATCCTCAGTACCCCTTGCTTGTCGTAAGAGGCGACTAAATGGGGCGGTCCTTCAGATGAGATCGTAAAAACCGAGGTCACGTGTCACAGCAGGTGTGGCATGTAAAAGATCCCTCCCTGTTCAACGGCCATAAACGCCGAGCATAGGCCTAAATTTGCTGCCCTTCACCGGCAATGGTGACGTTTCCATATGAGTGAAATATTTTCGAGCGAGACGTTAAACAATATTTAATCAATCAATCAAGATTATGTATATATATATGTATGTAACGAAGGATACTGACTCGTGATGGGTAAGTTGATTCATGTTGTATATATACCTATTCGACATTGTGTACCGGTAAGCATGTTCAAATACATTTTGTTCCACTTATTTTCATCTATACTTCCCATTCGTCTTACTGCTGAACTTTTATGATTACTATGACATTCAGAATTGATTATATTGCATTCACGCCGTTGAACTCAATGACTTTGGAAAAAGAAACTCGACATAAGATCATTTAAAAACATCGTCAGCCGTGATTGCATATTCTTATTATTTATGGATGGGTTCAAGCGCTTTATGTTGACGTTACTAAGCAATTAAATTTCATTTTATAACTGTCTGCAGAGGTATTCCGAAAGCGCTCAGCGGAATGTGATTCGAATTTTGTGTTTATTGGAGATATCTCTCTCTCTCTCTCTCTCTCTCTCTCTCTCTCTCTCTCTCTCTCTATATATATATATATATATATATATATATATATATATACACACACACCATGGAGATTGTTCATTCTAAAGGTTCATATTCATTCATATTAGATTGGTCGTACGTTGAGGAGTCGGGCTGTGATACCACAATATTCCTGTATATAAAATGTTTTATGCAGATACAGTGGAGTATCGCTGTTCCAACTGCCGTTCACACTACATATATTTTAATACATGTGGGAAATTTTCAACTATTAAATTTCCATTGACTTATGCATGATAATTCTCAACAAACCTCTGTATGATTACCTGCTTGCATGTGTTGCAGTGTATTGCTGTAGTAATGGTTCACATTTGCTGATGAACTAATTTGGTATAAAAAGTACTTTAAGTTCTCATAAAAATGCATAAGGCATTTCACAGATATTTCTTAGATATATTGAAAATATGTATATATTAATGTCGTATTTACTTTTTTTTTCAAATTTAAGGTACATCATGGTCTTTTGTATCGAAAAAAAAATAAACGATAAAAGAAGCAATTTTTTTTTTTACTTTCAGAGAAATAAATTTCAGGATCTTTTGAGTTATTGCTACTTTCAGCAGGGGAACTTATATTTTGTTCCTAAAGCCTTTAAAATTTAAATAATTTTAATAAAATCTTTTTATTGATTTCACCCTACTAAAAATGGCAGAAAATAGTAGAAATGACTACACAGGACAAATAACATTTAAAATCCATAAAATCGAAGAGCTTTGCCTCCCGGGTCTCCATCAGGGTTGGTCCTGGACCCGCTGAGGGGATCAGACGGTTTCCAGACCCCATACCTCAAGACAATGTGACCCTAATATCAAGTCCTGGATCCACCCCTCAATATTCATGTAATTTTATATAAAGATCCGGCTAAGCCCTTCCTCGAGGGGGAAGGGGATGAACACTTTGGAGTTGGCATGTATGGTAAATTCTTCTTCAGTGCATGTCTCACTCCCAACATTTTTACTTGTACTTTCAAAAATGTGGAGGAAGTATACTTACTGTTGTTAAAAATAGACCCTCCTCCCATCATACGAGCCTAGATTGACACAATTGTAACATTCGTTGAACAAAATAAATATCAATTAAACCTGTTTTTAATAGTACAATCTAGACATTTAGATTACTTTAACTTCCTGAACTCTTCATTATTGTAGAATCATCGCCGGTAATCGCCAGTTCCAAATTTAATTTTCTACGAAGTGCATTGATGATACATGTATTTTTTACAGAAATCTCTGGTAGATATATTTCCGGTTTCCTTCACAGCGTATGTTGACCTGACTTCTAACCTTTCAATGGGTCAAAAAACCCACGTGATGTAAATTTAAATAACAATAACGTTCGTAGTGATGAAGTTGCAACACATCTTTAAAATAAACATGGGTATTTAAGTGTATCCACTCACCATAAAATTTTGACTCCTTCAGTCAAGTAATGCATATGAGAGATATTCATCTTTTTATTGTACATGTGCTGATGCAGTGTGCTCCCACTAACGTTTTGTAGTAAATTTAGTTTTAGGAGTATTAATAAAATAATAGTATGATTTTAAACGATGATATAGAAAGGATTGAACAATGGATACCATATTTTCACTGTTCCAACTAATAGTATTACGAGGGCTGTTTGATATATGATGTGATTTGTACCACAACGCGATACCGCTTTGTACGATTTCATGGATGATGATACTCTTGAAAAGTCCTATTCAATACCTTTCCAACGGTATAAAAACGAGCCTTCAGCTCCACATAGTTTTAAACTTATTGTCATTTCAATAGAGCCAGTTGTTGACCACTGTTGTAAAAATGGTTTGGAAACGCGCTGAGAATATTGACGAAATTAGAGCTTATATAAAAGTTCACATAAAACTCGGTCAATCGGTAATGTAGATTTTTCTGAATTGGGAGAAGTTTATGGGTTTCATAAGGTATCTTATGAGATAGTTAGTAGGTGGAGAAATAAATTTCTAATTGCCACATAGTCCCTCAAGATGCAGCAAAATCTGTCTGACCTGTGACTATAACAGGCAAGGCAAATGTCTAAAAAGTCAGGGAAATAATTTAAAGTGATGCCAGGTACACGAATGGCGATATTACCACAGTTGTTGGCATATCGCTGTCACGGGTGCATTTCATTTTGAAGCGTATTTTGAATGTACGAAAGATTTCTTCCAGATGGATACCGTATATATTGACAGACGACCAAAAACGGGTACGAGTACAAACCGCTAGGCAATTGCTTAAAATGTTTCGCAAATTCTATAAAAGATAATGTGCAAACATTGTTACTGGTGACGAAACAGGGGTTCACTATTTCGAACCAGTAAGAAATACTGGAAACAATATACGGCTAACTAATTCGGTAGAAGTCCTGCAGTTGCCAAAAGAACCATAAGCAGAGAGAAGGGTCTTTATTGCATATTCTTTTCATGTGATGGTATAGTGTTACAGGTCGACTAAAGAAGCTCGTATTCATAAAAGACGCCCAGTGTCAGGATTTAGGCATGTTCTTCTAATTTATTATAATGCTCCATCACATACATCTGAGCTTCTGAAGCAATTTTTGAAATCAAAGAAGTTTACTGCCTTGCCACACCCACCAAACTCTCTAGATCTAGCCCCGTGCGACTTTTTCCTTTTTCGAAAACTTAAAACGTTCTTATCTGATTGTCGTTACAAGTGCCAACAGGCCCGTGACTTAGCCATCATTCAGTGCCTCAGAGGTCTACCTAAATCAGCGTACCATGACGCATTTCAGAAAAGAACTTTTTAAGTTTGGAAAATGGAAAAGGTCGCACTGGGCTTGATCCGGAGAGTATGGTAGGTGTGGCAAGACGGTAACCTTCTCGACTTCAAAATTGTTGTATCTGATGGAGAATTATCATGAATTAGACGAACATGCCTAAATCCTGACACTGGGCGTCGTTTATGATAATATTTCGTGAGCTTTTTTAATAGAACATCTCGATAATATCGACCTGTAACACTTTTGCCCTTCGGCACCGGAATTTGTACGACTATACCATCACATGAGAAGAATATGCAATAAAGAACCTTCTTTGTGTTTATGGTTCTTTTGGCAACCACAGGATTTCTACCGTGTTTAGTTAGCAATATATTGTTTCCAATTTTTCTTCCTGGTTCGAAATAGTGAACCCATGTTTCGTCACCACTAACAACGTTTGCAAATTGTCTTTGATTGAATTTGGGAAACATTTTGAGCAATTGTTTAGCGGTTCGTACTCGTCCCTGTTTTTGGTCATCTGTCAATATATACGTATCCATCGGGCAGAAATTTTTCGGACGTTCAAAATACGCTTCAAAAATGAAATGCACCCGTGACAGCGACATACCAACAGCTTTGGCAATATCACGTATCGTGTACCTTTCATCACTTTAAATTATTTCCCTGACTTTTGAGACATTTGCCTTGCCTGTTACAGTCACAGATCGGCCAGATTTTGCTGCATCTTTAAGGGACTCTGTGGCTGTCCGAAATTGTTTTCTCCACCTACGAATTTCTCATAACATACCTTATGAGACCCATAAACTTCTCCCAATTCAGTAAAAATCTGCATTACCGAATGACCGAGTGTTGTGCAAACTTTTATATAAGCCGAAAAGGCCAAGATAACTAACAGTCTTTAATCTTACAGTATCTATTGTCGTAATTACTATAGAAAATACAAATCAGAGAAAAGGGCAAACAAAAACAATCAAATTTACTAAAAACAAACAATTCAACTTCCCTGTTAAAAATGCCAAAGAATATTAAAGGAATGAAATGTCGTCTACTTCTGTATGGCGGGTATTCAAAACTTTTTTCTTGTATTGTGCAAGTGGGAAATTGATGTTGATTTACTGCTCTCTTTAGTACGAAAGCCGATTAGCATAACCAAAAAAAAAAAACCAAAACAAAAAGGAAAGAAAACCATATATATATATATATATATATATATATATAGTCTAAACTTAGAGTTGTTGAGAGTGCATGGAAGGCCTATTGTGTTAATGTTCCCAAATGGCAACAGATGTTCATTGCACTCCAAAATGAAAGAACAGTCACAAATATTGATTGACTGATTGATTATGTGTTGTTTAACGTCCCGCTCGAGAATTTTTCACTCATATGGAGACGTCACCATTGCCGGCGAAGGGCTGTAAAATATAGGCCTATGCTAGGCACTCAGGGCCCTTGAGCAGGGAGGGATCTTTATCGTGCCACACCTGCTGTGACACGGGGCCTCGGTTTTTGAGGTCTCATACGAAGGAGCGCCCCATTTAATTGCCTCTTACAAACAATGGTATTAACCCGGGTCCTCACGGAATTTCACAAATATATATATATATATATATGTATATATATATCCGTGTGTTTGTGTGTGTGTGTGTGTATGTGTGTGTGTGGTGTATGTATGTGTGTGTGTGTATGTGTGTGTGTGTGTGTGTGTGTGTGTGTGTGTGTATCTATCTGTGTGTGTGTATGTGTGTGTATGTGTCAGTGTGCATGTGTGTCTGTGTGTGTGTGTGTGCGCGCGCGCGCTAATGTTATTAAACTTGCTCTAGATTTATGGTGGATTGCATATTTGCAAGACACAAAGTCTGTTAAATAAATCTATATACCAGCAATGTGAAATCGACAAGAAGTTTTTATTTATTGATTCAAGTAATGGAAGTCAATGTAAATATATAACCAGCTTCATTGAAACGATTTTATTTCGTGGGAACGAAATGAATTTCGTAGAAAGTCTTGCAGCTAACAGTTCGTCGAAGCGAGACGGCCGGCCTTGCTAGCTGCACTTCTCTTTCCATTCTACCTATAGTGGAATCACCTCTGTTTGGTCCGTACATTTTGTCATTTGTTTGCTTACTAGCCTATTAAATAAGCTAAGCTTGTGAAAAAAGCGGAGAAAGTAAGCCATTGGCATTTCCATAATTAGAAAGAGAGTTTAAAGTACACTGGCATATTCTATGTTGTGTAACCTTATGCAGAGTCTCTCTCTCTCTCTGTATATATATATATATATATATGAATATGCAATATATTGCAATTATAATATATAATATATGCAATTATTGATATATATTAATCTTCACTACCCATATTGCTCCTGTTAAAAAAGTGAATGGACCGGAATGAAAACTACATTTTTTCATATAAAAAAAGCCTTCACAGAAGAAGAAGAAGAAGAAAAGCGGTCTCTCCTCATACTTTGCACAATCAGCAATATAATATACCTGTCACTGTGAAATATTTATGTTTGAAGTTAATTAAAAAATGAATTAAAAACACACACACACACACACACACACACACACACACACACACACACACACACACACACACACACACACATATATATATATATATATATATATATATATATATGCAAATCATTTTTATAATCGTGAAACAAAACTAATGACCATTGTGAGATTTTTCCATTCAGTGATGACAACAATACTTTTATTTGTGATGCGCTAGAAAACGACTTGTTCTGTATCTGTATCACAAGTTAAAGTTAGGAGGGTGCAGTCCAACCTCGTCAAGAGGGAAACAAAGAAGGAGAGAAAGTTAAACACGATAAAGATAGAAAGAAAAAATGATGAAAGTAAGGAATAAATGATACACAAGCAATCCTCACCCGAATTTATGAACGTAG
The DNA here is from genome assembly GCA_024699665.1 of Ostrea denselamellosa. Classification (NCBI taxonomy): domain Eukaryota; kingdom Metazoa; phylum Mollusca; class Bivalvia; order Ostreida; family Ostreidae; genus Ostrea; species Ostrea denselamellosa. The sequence continues at coordinate 23,491,705 of JAMZEH010000023.1, forward strand.
AGAAATCCATTGTGATCTTGCAAAACATACTCAAAACACTTTTGTAAATCTGCAATCTTCTATTTATACAGTAGAATGCACGGCTTCTCGATTTTCAATCCCAAGAATCGGTAACCATTCTATGGAAAAGTTTCAATGCACAGATTCTTAGAGATTTTCTTATATTTTAAAGGGTTTGTACCAATGAACTTCTTAATAAAAACTTTATTTCAATGTCTATTTCTAAAGAATTACCTCAATCTTGGGTCTCACCCACCCACCCCCTCCCCCCAAGATTTCCAATCCACGCAAGCGCAGATGAAGTTTTAATACACTACAATTAGTCACTCGCGGGCTGAGTAATTATCTTGGGGTTGGGAGAATTTTCCTTATTATGATAGTTTACAGGCAAAATGCTAGGCTTTAGGCTTTAGGAGTGTGTAGTTGTCATTAGTAAAGCTTTGTTAATCTTATTTCCTTCCTGTTGAGTTTATGTTCAAGTTTCTAATCATATTGTAGTCGGGTCGTTTCGAAATTGCCACTATATAAAATAAAACAAACACGACACGAAGCACAGATTATACGAAAACCAGACATGCTATATTATTTGCTTAATAGTAAAACCATGAATCTTATCATAATGAAAAGGTGAACTAACAGTGATTCATTTCATAAACTCTGTAAAGAATACAAAATTAAGTTAATGAGTAGGGTAAACACGGCACCCTAGACAGACACTGTACCAAAGGTGGGATCAGGTGCCTAGGAGGAGTAAGCATTCCCTGTTGACCGGCCACACTCTCCGTGATCCCCATACCTTAAATCAGGTAAAGGGGATAATCTGTAGTAAAAATCAATATGTAAAATCCGGCCTAACAATTGATATGAAACATGTCAGACAGCATTCGACCTAATGACAGGCTGTATATGTAAATTAGATCGTCATAACGACCACATAATTCGCGAAATGTTGACTTCAAACAAGACTGTTGAAACCCCTGTTGTAACATCAACTTATTTCTCAGTAACCAACCTCGATTTGAAAAACTGATGATACGCAGTACAAGTTTGCGAGACATAAACAATATACAGGTTACAGCAGCGTGTAGATTGCTTCATAAATATGGGAAGTTGACAGTGGAGAATCTGAAGTCATCTCGTAAAGCTGAGTTGTTAGTTTACCGTTAACAACTGTGTTCAATACAATATCAAGGAATAAAGTAAATGTGGAAGACTTGTAGTGTTTATTTCGAGTTCACTGGAATATATGGAATCAAAATATGAGTGAAATTGAGTATTAGTAGTAGATAAAACGTCGTCGATATATTTACATGTATATGTTAAGTTGAATGCCACAGCATGAAATTTTCTTTTCTCGTGTAGTAGCTCAAATATATATATATGTATAAAATTCAAATATAATAATAGGCACTTTTACATGAACTTCTAAACAATGCGCGTATGAACACAGAACTACTAGATAAGTATAGTACGTCTATTTTAAAGACTGGGAATTTCCGATAGAAACGAAGTAAGACTATAGGTATAAGAGTTCAATTTCATTGTTTGAAAATAGATAATGAGATGAACTGCAACGCTTCACACCGGCATACTTTTCATAACGCGCTAACGCGACGGAAGATTGCTGGCGTGAAGCGTTCAAAACATCATCTGTTTATTTCTTAGTCATACACGTTTAAATAAAACTGCTAATATTTATAGTTATGAAATACAGAATGAATGAAACGAGTTCAAACTAAATTTCTGTCAAAGTGGACCAACCCCTGAAAATTGCTGTCGCAGTAGCTCGGTGGTAGAGCGTTTGATGCCTTATATGTAAATATGCATGATTTACGGTTACGAAGCATTGATCCTCTATACAACATTGGTGTTAAGTTTGTTACTTGCCTTTCATTAACCTTAACAGTCCCACAAATTTCTGTAGACAGTCAGTAATAAACTTAATAATGATAATACAAGTGTGCAACACATACTGACTTTGCACACAAACAATGGCGTCCAGTGCTATTAGTTCAGTACTGGCGGTGGCTTTACACTCTGAATACACCAACAGAGACACATATACGCTTACCATACCAGAAAGACAAAATGTTTCGGTGTTTGAAATGTTAACAAAGTCATTATTTAGTGCTGTGACTATATACGAACCAGTGCGTTAAAAATTTAAAGCAAATGATATATTTATCGTGGGTTTTTTTTTAAAAACATTATACCGCTTTCGGAATGGACATTGAACAAATTGTAATGCCTGTCTCCAGTCAATATTTCATGATTGATTTCAACGAAAATAACACTGTATCTCATCTATTTATTGATATAAGAATGAGCAACGATAATTAAGTTAAATTCAAGGTAATTCAGTTGTATTCCATGACGGCATTTCATGCTCTAATAACCCCTTTTTCATTAAATACAGAGTTTATAAATATCTTTGATTTAATTGTCAATATTTGTTTTCATCTATATTTACAAAATTCTATTCGTTTTATTGCATAAATTGAACGGAGTGATGACGGTAGTACCCAATGGTTAAATTGATTGTTGAAGAAATTCACTGCGTGTCGTATGTGACAACAATAAAACATTTTGTAGACACTGAATACACTCAACAAACAGAATTCTCAAAATACGATTGCAAGCTGTCAATAATCTCAATATATCGCTGGAATTTGATCCGCTTTCCTCCTGGTGAGCTCCCACATATCCAAACCGATATGCAGTTGCATTAAAAACCCACAGGACATGCGTTGTTTCAAACGTCAAATGGATTTTGACCAAGTTGCTTTTCTTATTTCTATGTCCATTTTCATAATTTGTGGAACGGTTGGTAACGCTCTCGTTATCGCTGTGTATCTCTCAAAGAAACACCGTTTTCCCAAACGAGCCTACGTCTTGACCCTGGCGATCGTGGACTTAGTGGTGCTAGTGTTGGTAGCTCCATACACCATTGTGTTCGAACTCCGGCTGGTTACCAGTGACTTCGTCTGTCATGCGTTTGAAGTAGTCCGACATACCGTGATCATATACTCCAACACGATACTGATCCTGATTGCGTGGGAACGTTTGTTTATGGTGTGGAAGCCATTCAAAATCATGAAAAACAGAACTAAGACGGGCTTCATTGTAGGATCCCTGTTGTTTTCGCTTCTCTGGGCTAGTCCGTCCGCTGCTACCTGTAGCGTTGATAATCACTGTAACGGACCTTCCTCTGATAATAGTTCATATATTCAGGACAAATACTGTGCATATACAACAAGCATTCTTGGAGAATCGAAAAGCTTATTGTACAGAGATTTTCTTGCTATTTCCATCGTTTTAGCATTGCTAATTTTGATGGTAACATATATTCTCGTCTATATAATTATTTATCGCCAAAGGAGAAAACTCCCTGGTGCATTTTTGGGATCAAGGACGAAATATTCCGTTCTAGAAATATCAAAACATTCTGCGAAGAACCAAAAACATAATTCTCAAAATGAACTTGAACGTAGTGATGATGATTGTTTGAATTACAACGCAGTGTTTTGTATTTCAAAGTCTGTATTTCAAGAAACAGTCATGGATGTCGAAGGACAATCAGCTGAATCACGCAATGGTAAGCACCTACATGACGTCATCTCGAATACCACCGACAGAGCAAGAGGGACGACAACAAAAAACAACCAACAGAGATGGGTGACAAGTCGCGAAAATGTTTGCATAGATCTTGCAAAAACGCTTCAATCTCCTCCAGAAGCAAACGCATTACAGACAAGAAGGTATTTAAAGAATCCCAAACTTGTCACGCCCGCCCAGAAAAGGTCAACGGTGGACACAAAAACCTGGACGATGCTAGCCATCTGTACGTTTCTGTACATGATATGCTGGATTCCATTTTTCGCTGAAATCTTTAACATGACTAAATCATTAGTATTACGATACTTCTTCTTTATCGGACACACGTCCAATCCTATTATTTACAGCATCGTGAATGTAAAAATCAGGAGGGGAATCCGAGAATTATTTACCAAAAAACCAAACCAAAAATTACACCAGTTTCTGCGGATCTTTTCAAAGTCCTTCCGTGTGCCTGTGCATGAGGAAAATACTGCCTTGGGTTTTAGTTAAATTTCGTGTTTTTCTGTTAAATAAACCCTTTGCTGAACCTCTATGAAAACAACTGGGGAAGACAAACAAAGAATGATACAACAGCTAGACTTTACATGGATAATCAAATGTATACAGTATGATTTCCGATGAATACAAAAGTATGACAATAATTTTGAAATGTATATAGATTTGCAATTTCGTATGATTTATAGAATAAATGAATTTTATTCCACAAATGTTTTACTCAAGAACAAATAGAGACAGTAGTAAGCTTAGAAAATATTTTGATTTTAGAACAGCTGAAATGCGAGCATCTCTAATTGTTTGAAAGCTATTTCAAATTTCATCATCGATAAACGTGACCATATTTGAGTTATAAGAGCTGTCTACGCTCCGTATTTGAAGTTGTGAACAATCGATTTTATTCTCTTTCATTAGGAAATGCTTAATGGGTTTTGTGGCATTCACTGTCTTCATTACATGTAGCCACTAACAGTGAATAAAATGACCGTCCTTGCATCCCTTTATTCCTTTTGAAAATCATTACACACTAAACTACTAGAATCGAATATAAAAATAGTGCGAGTTTTTCAGTAATATGTTGATATTGGATAAAAATTTCATGGGTAAACCAACTGCATCGATGAGATTTAATTTCTATATATGCGCGCATTAAGGGCAGCGTGTCGTAAAAATGACATCACAATCGTATTCCATGGTAATTCATATAGGTCAAATTTCAGAAATGTACATTTTCTAGCCATATCAGAGCGATCGCTGGACGAGTTGGAGGTTCGGCTTTGTCAGATATGATATTGTAAAATGAATAATGACAGCTTCGTTAGTTAGGGATCTACTTTAGCAGTTAAGATGACAATCGTAGGTCGTTTGGATGAGAACATTAAAGTACGGAAGCGTATTAGTGCCACATATACACTTCACTTTTTTTTTATTTTCCACACTTTAATCTGTAAAATTTACACTTTAATCTGTAAAATTTACAATTTAAAGTATAAAATTCGCACTTTAATCTGTAAATTTTACACTTTAATCTGTAAAATTCACACTTTAATCTGTAAAATTCACACTTTAAAGTATAAAATTCACACTTTAAAGTATAAAATTCACACTTTAATCTGTAAAATTCACACTTTATTCTGTTTTACAGATTAAAGTGTGAATTTTACAGATTAAAGTGTGAATTTTATACTTTAAAGTGTGAATTTTATAGATGAAAGTGTGAATTTTACAGACTAAAGTGTGAATTTTACAGATTAAAGTGTGAATTTTACAGATTAAATTGTGAATTTTATACTTTAAAGTGTGAATTTTATACTTTAAAGTGTGGAAAATAAAAAAAAGTAAAGTGTATATGTGGCACTAATACGCTTCCGTATTAAAGATATATGCTGTTTTATATATCGTTAGTGACTTGGAAAATCACGCCTGGTTGTATGGCATGCAGTAGATCAGACTGCGACTATAGATACACAGCATAATTCATGCTCTAACATTTCCATTTCCAATGTTTTTGTCCTCGATATCTCTACCATTCGTAATGATAGCCATTTCCGTATAAATGAGAGGCACATGTGAACACTTTGCTTGTGAATCTTGTACGTCTATTTTAACATCTGGGAAATCATACAGAAATGAAAGTAGAATGTAAATTTTAAAACAAAATACATTTTTGAAAATAAATGAGGGTATGAATTGCAAAGTCTCATGTCGGCATACTTTTCGTGACGAGATAATGCGCACCCATCAGTCGCCAATATTATTCACAATGTTTAGTGGCAATTCGTAGATAGTACTGTAAATGTATTATCATTTATTACGATGTTTGGCAGAAACTCATTTTTCAACAAGTTAGTGTAGATATAATTTTAATTCTCTCTCTCTCTCTCTCTCTCTCTCTATCTATCTATCTATCTATCTATCTATATATATATATATATATACGCAATACATACAGCGCTGTACTTGATTTAGCGGTATCTGTTTTCGGCGAAAGTCGCTAAAGAGTATAATAGGTTTCAAGTATATATCAAAACATGTTCAATGGTTTACAACACACAATGATGGGCGGGTAAGATGGGAATAAGGCAGACCAGTACAAAACTTACAATATTTCAAACAAAAAATTAATATATAGCCCGTATGTATTTTAATGAATATGCAAGCCAGTTTACAACAGATATGTTCTATCTGCTAAGGGACTGGGGTTATTGTTGTGGTAGTTGTCATGGAAGGGCACATTGAAATGCAGCGAAATCTCAACAGACAGGAGACACGGTCGGTGCAGTTGTTTTCTCGGAAGCATTGCTGGACACAGCTTTGATCTTTTCCCAGAGGACAGTTTAGCTTGCCTTCACAGATGTCTCTGGTTTCAGCTACGACATCTTTGAACAAATACAAAGAAAGCAGCGTCAGGAATAGAGCTATTCTCATCCCGGACCTGCAGATGGAATAAAACTCATACAGTGTCTTTGTCTCGGATTTTTACACTGTAATCTATTAGATATAATTTAAAATAAAACTACCGTTAGTAATTTCTCTTTAGCAAGTAAAGTGATTTCTGTACAGAATGGACTATATAAGGAAAACGCTTCTAAACAAATACAAGACAATCTGTAAAGATCAGACGAAAATGCAACTACATTGATGAGCTCAATGAAATACGTCCGCTCACCTTGAAGACAACTAAATCACTCTAAAATAGTCAAATTTGCACAGCAGGTGCCCGTTTCATTCATCAATAGTATACCTCATGTACATAGCGATCAGAACAAAATAACTGGTGTAACCGGTGATTTACTTTTCCTGTGGTACTTTTCAAATTGAAATAACTTTGTAGAATATAGATATTTCCGTAAAGGTTTCATTAGAAAGAAAAATGATTAGATCTGTTATTTTAATCAGTTATTAATCTTTTGATATTAATCTACAAAAATATCTAAATTTCTAATAATTTCACATTCCATATGAATGAGATCTTTGATTGTATGAATTTTCGGTACTGTGATGGAATCTTCATCTAGTCAATTTGGTATCCTAGCATAGCCCATTAATTACACTTACAGATTAAACCGAGATGATACTCACGGGTGATTAGTGTTTAAGATCATCCCCCCTAATCTGTCAGAGGTTGTTCGTATTTGTCCAATTGTCAATGCAGGGGTAACGCATAAAAGAAGACTAAATACTGGTAAAAACAAATAAATAAGACTAAAGTCTGGGTAGGTAATATGATGTTTTAAACCTGTATACAAATCATACAGAAATTATCATCTAACTGTCCGATACAAGAAGCTTGAACTAAAATGTTTCCTAAATTTGGGGTTTAGAGACGATGTAAGCCAAAGAATAGGGACGCTAAAGATGCATTGCAGCTCATTTTGCACATTCATTTTAATCGAGTGTTTTTTAAAACAAGAATCGATAAAATGATAAAACTCATAACAATACTGACAATATTTAACATTAGGGATGCATTAGTTTGCTCTCAAATGCGCTTTAAAGATCATCCTGAATTCAATGGCTTCTTCGTTCTGACTCGGACATTTTACATCACGTGATTCAGTATGACACGCGTTGTGTAAAAACTTATTTTAAACTTAAATGGGTCCACACCCGCTTCTCTAGTATGGGTTTATTTCCTACTTCTTATAATTAAGCAGTTATAAATGACTATTATAAACAGAAAACCTCTCATGTCCCTATAACCAGATAATGTTTTTTATCCTGCTACAGTCCCTGTCGTAAATTGTGACAAAGATATTACTACGCGTTCTGAACACTAGAAACAAATAATTTAAAATTCCCTGTGTTAGGGAGACATTTTGGTGTTCATATGAATGACTTTAATGAACATTTACCATAAAATTATTTGAATTCCTTTCTAAGACCTAAAACTGAATTTTAAATAAAATTTCTAAACTCAACGCAGAAATACGAAAACGCTAAATTGGGTCAACTGACAATATAGATTTAAAACCAAGAAGTAATACAGAGTCATGTATTTACTAACGGTTGCGCAAAAGACGGAGGGGGAGAGGGGGGGGTGGGTTATCGTGCAATGTGCGTATTATAAAAGTGATGTAAAATGTTGATCGTCTTCAGGAATTTGTTTAGTGTTCAAACCACCGGCATATGCTATGTAGATCGGTGTATCTACAAAGTATTTACGAATTTCTAGCTGTATACGGCAAAACTAGGTTGATCATACGTACTTAGATGTAATTGAAATTTCCCATTGCCTGTTGTGTAATGATTTTGTATGACGTAATAAAACACTACTTTGCATCTCACACCTCGTGTTTTGATATCCAGTACTGATTTTGAGAAGATGAAAAGGGAAAGAACTGCGACAAATAGGAAATTGTGAGTCTCACGACTTCCTTCAAGGTATCACACTGGTAATTATTTCCATAAGGAGAGGACTATCTAAGTTTTAGAACTTTTGTTCAATCCTTTTGACTTGTATCAATAAAATATGTTCAATTCAAGTATTTTAATTATGTATTTGCAACATTGATGCCAAATAACGCAGTCGGAGATGTTCTACGTTGCCTATCTCGTCTGCCGACACCAGAAAAATAACAAGCTGCACAGCCTTTGCTAAGGGGGAAAAGACTTAGCCACAAACAAGACTATCCTCAAATCCACGTGTTTTCACAGCTACCAGCAACAAATAGTTCCTTTGTAAACAATCTATTATGTCTACAAATTACACAAAATTTCCTAATCAAAGGTACAAAAATTAAAAGAAAAGAAGAAGGGGAAATGAGAAAGATTGCGCATGAAAAAAAAATCCCTTTGTAAACGAATTTTACATGTAAAGAAGTGTACTCCAAATTACATGGTTTACGGAGAACTTGGTCGTGTGCCATTGTATAATTCATGTATGATAAGAATTGTTAAATGTTGGTTAAAAGTTACCAAGACTAAACACTGTATTCTTCAATCCCTATATGATGACATGTTAGTCTGCAATCATAAGATCTGCAGTTAGCGGTATCAAGTTAAGTGTTTATTATTGTCGAAAGGATTGGTGATGTATGGTATAACCACTGTGTTAAAAATGAAGTTTTATTTTTAGAATGTCTTAAGCAACGCTTAACTTCATGCAATCACGTGATGAATTCTTCGACAATTTGTCGAAATGTATTTTGTATAGATACCTTATTGATGTACAATTCTATCTGACAAAATATATTCCAGAAACCTATATTATGCTGTTGCGATCTAGTCAAATTAATATTTAAATGTACGTTATGTAGACTGATATAAATCTCTTATGTCCGTCCTCTGATATACACTCCACTCTTCCTATCATACTGTGTACAGCTTTCTTGTTCATATGTTGTATGTATGTATTATGTATTGTGCTTAAGGCTAATAAACAATTACAATTCTTTTAAATATATGAAACTACAGTTTCACTTTGATTGGCTAATTACCGGTGTGATACCTTCAATGTTTGCGGGAAAAGAGACGGAGCGCCACGTGGGACAGCAGAGCTTCCAGATCCCGACCGTAAATCCAAAATCTCAGTACACAAGAATAAGCATGAACGAAAGCAATATACATTACACTTTCTATTCATCAATGACTTTCATCATAATGACCATCATAGTACATGTTTAATGTTATTACGTACAATACAACTTACTATATATCTTTACTTACCGCAAGCATTAAATTCAAAAAACTATAAATGTGTTCCTGTTCAAAAAGGTGAGTTCTGTGGGTTTATATACACCGAGAAATAAATCGACAACATTTCAAACTAAGATAGTACAACAGCTCCAAATGCCGTCCGTTACACTCTTCATCGGAAAAATAACGTTAAGTAGCGCATTTCATATCAAGTTTTGTTGACAGGTGTTCTATTAAAAAAATAAAATGTTTATATCAACAGCTCTCAGAAATAAACTTGTGAAAAGTTTTGGCTAAATTCCGTCTCGTTGTCTGGTAGTTTTTGGTTCTAGGATAATTGGATAGATCAGGTGTTTTGATTGACATACGTTGTATGGGGTAGAAATACACTTAGGAGAATATTGGTTCAGGTTTCTATAAATGTTTGCAAGATTTCATCCTACCTCTAAGGTTTCATCCTACCACTAAGGTTTCATCCTACCTCTAAGGTGCCATCCTACCTCTAAGGTTTCAAGGGAAAAGTAATCATGAAATCCACAACTGTTGTTCCTCCTCTCCAAACAATAGTATACACCAAGTGTTTGGTGCCAAATGGTTATGTAGATTATGAGGAGTTGAAAATGTTCGACAGCAACAGCCGGATGACGCCGGACGGGCACAGGTAGCAGTATGTCACCTAAGAGACATAGGCAACCTAACACACACACACACACACACATAAATATATATATATGGAAATTCCCATGGGCACGAATTGTACTCCTTTGTTATCTGTCCTAAATTTATATTCTTACGAGGCAGAATTTATTCAAAAGCTTCTACATCAGAGGAAAAAATCTCTTGCTATGGCCTTTAACTCGACAGTTTGATATATCGACAAGTTGTATCTATATACATTATTTACAATAACCATTTTCATTTATACGTATGTCGATTCGATATATCACAATGAACTCTACATCAAAGACACAACAGGGTTTTCCACATTTGCTTCAAACTTGGATATTTTAATGAACATAGATGATAAAGACAAACCAAAACTCAACTTTATGACAAACGGGATGACTACAGCTTCTCCATTGCCAACTTTCCTTATTTATAATGTAGTAATTTTCCAGTATCACCTGCAGATGGTGTTTATGCCTCTCCAATGATTCGATACACAAGGTCTTCTGGATATGATCAATTCTAAAATTGAGGCAGGCTACTGACAAATGAGTTCAAGGGGTTTCAACTGTCTCGTTTAACTCAGCATTTCGCGAATTCTATGGTCGTTATAAAGATTTTATTTGCAAATGCAACTGTCCTTAGGTTGAATGCTGTCTGATGTGTTTCATACCAATTGTTAGACCGTTCTTTGCATACTGATTTTGACTACAAAAAAATAATTATACATTTGTGCATCACATGAAATTTCAAGGCGAACGAGTCCGGTGTGTATAAAAGGTTTGCCTCATTTGGAATGAATTTATGTAAAGTGAAATTTCGTACACGTACTGATATCCTTCGGATTAGTGATGAGCACTGTGAAATACGGCGGGAAAAAATATTGAAACGGAATCAATGAAAACTATTAAATGAAGCTTACGACCCTAGTAAGAGGAATTAAAAGATTTATTTCACAATATATGAAATAGCTAAAAGGCTAACAGAGAATTTATGTTTGAATAGAATCAAGGGGTCATCTCATTGTTAAGATAAATAATAAGATACTAGTATTTAGAAAGAAAATGCCGAAAGTTCTCGCCTATTTAGGACTGGGGTGCTGCGGTCACTAAATCACTATTAGTTAAAAAAGTATAAATGAAAGACAAGATGTTCAACTCGTTGACTTAATAAAATCATGAATCATCGTTGTTTTATACTCATCACACCCCCTGTTGTAAGTACTCACATGCATTGTATTATATGTAAGTATATATGCGGGGGGGGGGGGGGGGATACATGTAAACCTCGCGCGTGCTTTCCATTTTCTACCTACAGGTGTAGCTGCTCACCAACATCTCTGTCAGTGTCGAAATTACAAGATTCTTGTAAATTGCCTGCTTTGTAAACACTTATACAAAACATTTAATTCAGTTTAATCTATTCATGATACAGAACATCGTCGCAAGCCAGGGTTGAAATGTACGATGTCCATTTTCACCCGTGGCTCTCCGCGTGAAAATTTTCTCGATTCTCGTGAAAAGCGAGAAGAGCGTACATTTCACCCGTGGCTTGCGACAACGGGTACAGAATTTTAAGATATAATTGTTTGACAATATGTAAAAAAAAACCTAACCAAAATAAAGCTTACTTCCCCGGTTTTAGAGTTACAATAGCTACATCTTTAATTCCATTCTGTTCCGTTTCCTCGTTTTAACAACAACCGTACTTGCCCTACTTGAGATAGGAGTTATGAGATCTGGGGTGTAACTTCGATGGACTCGAGCACGCACGTGCCTACACATAATTTTTAATTTTCATAACATATTTTTAAAGTAATTTCTCTATTGTTTATCGTATCATTTTAAAATCGGGGAAATATGGTACATGTATTTATTTCGATGGATTTTTATTCACATACTTTATCACAACTTAATGTCAACTAGGTAATTATGGTAATTAGAATTACAGAACACCAGTCCAGAGTCTATGAGGAGTGTCATGAGGAGGTCTAACAATAAATCCCTATCCAGATCTTGGTATCTTAACGGCGGAATCTCATTCAAAAATCCAGATTCCCCCGACTTCAGCATAGCTCCAATGTCACAGTTTTAAATTCCTAATCAGGGTTAGTACATGTACGTGTGTGTATGACTATTAGAACATTTTTTTTTCAAAATTGTTATCAAAGAAGGTATTTGATTAAGAATGAACATAAATTAGGAGAATGGAAATCTATCATTTGAATTATTGCCTCATCCGATTTCTACAATCTAAATAATGATTGATTGATTATATATTGTTTAACGTCCCGCTCGAGAATCTTTCACTCACTTGGAGACGTCACCATTACCGGTGAAGGGCTGCAAAATTTAGGCCTATGCTCGGCGCTTATGGCCTTTGAGCAGGGAGGGATCTTTTCCGTGCCACACCTGCTATGACACGGGACCTCGGTTTTTGCGGTCTCATCCGAAGGTTGCCTCTTTCGACAAGCAAGGGGTACTGAGGATCTATTCTAACAACCCGGATCCACACGGGGACTAAATAATGATATAATGATATAGAGTAAGGGAATCCTCGTCCGATTTCTACAATCTAAATAATGACATAGAGTAAGGGATTTCTACAATCTAAATATTGTCATAGAGTACCGGAATTGTTATTTCATTTCCTAGAATACTACTGATACCTATATAACAATCCCTGTAACGAAATGCCTTTTAATGTGCCAAACCCTGTAGTGCAAATAGGCTCCGATTTGTGAAACACCTTCAATTAAATTAAAACGAAACAGCCTGAAAACTCTGAACATAGCAGGACAGGCTTACCTCACAGGCACTTATTTCTGTAAATAAGTTATGGCATCTGTATGTTGATAATACAGACATCTCTATATACATGTACATATAAAACAAATCATGACACTAACGTGTATATACTTGACAAGGACACCACAATGTGATAGATAATATGAAGTGGCTGCATTACATGAAGACTACTGGAATACCAGAATGACCGGTATATTTTTAAGAGGTTTTCCACCTCGTCATATTTTTCGAGTTCCGGGTGTACCAATTAAAGGGAAAATGCACATTTCCGAAGTTACTTTTTCACGATACGATCTCCACAAAAATATTAACCAATTATAATTTTAAAATAAATTGACGATCTCGAATACGAAAATCCACTGCAATCTTAACTATTAATAAAACCTTCAGTGTTCCCAAGGTGAGTAAACGGCAAGTTTCTATTTGGAATTCGGAAAAATAAAACATCGTGTGAGATATCTCAAATATAGATACTTCTTATCTATTTTCAACACCGTCTTTTGGATTTCATAAGTTCTTTTTATTTCACCGCTTCCGGTAGTGATGATTTGTAATAAATAATAATAATAAAAAAAAAGACTATATGCAACCTGTCGTATGAATGACAAATGCATGTGTCCTTGTCTGCTGATATTCAGAGTTATAGTCGACATTATATATATATATATATATATATATATATATATATATATATATAATAATATTATTATTTATATACAAGTTAAAAATATTTATGCGAGAAATATATTCCAAATAAAACGTTATAAATATGAACGATGAGTACGCAGCGGGGATGACTAAAGAGACTAAGGGGGTGTCATCGATATGTTCATCTGCTTCTTATTCAGGATCTGACATATCGTCACCATCATCGAAACATTAGTAAATAAAATTGTGATTGTATGATTAAATCACAAGATATATCACAAAATACACGTATAAATGTATATATAATACTGTATTATTAACGTACAGTTATAATTTGTAAATACACCTCTGTGAATGCATATATACTATGTCGCCATAGAAACAATGGATGCGGACCAGATTTCCTTTGCTGTGTTTGTGTCAGTATTTGCTCTTTGTGGAACTATAGGGAATGTTCTTATCATTGCCGTATATTTTGTTAAGAAACGTTCTTTCGCAATTCGCAAGTACATTTTAACTCTGTCTGGGGTAGATTTGATTATTAATGTTCTGATTATTCCCTATACGGTTATGTTTGAATTCAAAATGATAAGTAACGACGTCATATGTCACGGAATGGAGGTAATACAACATGCATCGATTGGATTTTCAAATTTGATTCTGATATTAATTGCCGGTGAACGTCTGCTGATGGTGTGGAAACCAATGAACAAAATAGTTTCGCCAAAAATGAAAACTGTTTTAATTCTGTGTTTGCTGGCGGTATCCGCTATATCCTCAATTCCAGCGGCTCTGATATTTGAAGTGGGGGCACACAATCAGCATGATTCTCTAGAGAGTGGTATCCACAACACGGGAATCCGCAATCAAACTGCAGAGGCATCGGAGAAATACTGTCGTTATACTTCGTCTACGCTGGGCGTATACGGCAGTGGGATATACCGCGATTTTCTGTCCTCCATGATAACGGCTGAACTTTTGCTGTTGATTCTCTTTTACGTCATCATATACGTCATTCTTTACTCCAACAGAAAACGACTTCGGAGCTCCATGTCCTTTTCTAGGGGTCATCGACAAGAAAATCTACAAAACCCCAGGAGGGAGAATAACAGCTCGCAGTCTCAACCAGACGTCGTCCCTATGAACAATATAAGAGACAGTTCTACAGCCCCACAATCAATGGTGGACAACGATGTAGGATCAACAATTCAAGATTCCTCAGCTACACCTGAAGGAGACACGGTAAACGCTAATCAATCCAGGAGAAATCGTGCTCCAAAAACTCGGATGAAAATACTCCGTTTTTCTAACACGACATCGTATGTTCGGACAAAAACTTGGACCATGATGTTCGTGTGCACGTTTATCTACCTTGTTTGTTGGGTTCCATTTTTCTTCGCCATTTTCAATGTGTATGACATTCTGTTATTTCGGTACTTTTTCTTTCTGGGACATGCCACAAACCCGATAGTGTACAGTGTAATCAACGACAAAGTCAGGAAAGGAATGAAGGAGATCCTAACGAAAAAACTCCTCACATGTTTCAGAAAATAAACTCCAATTTTCAACCTTTTTGCTAGACTGTTACTTGTAAGCGTCATTTTTCTAATTTTTATCGGAATAAATAGATATTAAATTTTTACATAAATTGGTTGTCTTTCTTCACACGTCTGAGCTTCTTATCGGAGACATAAAATTCTTATTTATAAATCAATAACGAAGATCGCACCAATACTTTCTTCTCAAGAGGTAATCCTACTATGAGCGTTTAACCCTATTGTTGTTTTTCACATTTCATTATTGCGGTACTACATACTGTAATTCGTATAATTGTTGATTGATTGATTGATTATATATTGTTTAACGTCCCGCTCGCGAAGTTTTCACTCATATGGAGACGTCACCATTGCTGGTGAAGGGTTGCAAAATTTAGGCCTATGCTCGGCGCTTATGGCCTTTGAGCAGGGAGGGATCTTTTCCGTGCCACACCTGCTGTGACACGGGACCACGCTTTTTGCGGTCTCATCCGAAGGTTGCCTCTTTCGACAAGCAAGGGGTACTGAGGATCTATTCTAACAACCCGGATCCACACGGGGACTAAATAATGATATAATGACATAGAGTAAGGGAATCCTCGTCCGATTTCTACAATCTAAATATTTTCATAGAGTACCGGAATTGTTATTTCATTTCCTAGAATACTACTGATACCTATATAACAATCCCTGTAACGAAATGCCTTTTAATGTGCCAAACCCTGTAGTGCAAATAGGCTCCGATTTGTGAAACACCTTCAATTAAATTAAAACGAAACAGCCTGAAAACTCTGAACATAGCAGGACAGGCTTACCTCACAGGCACTTATTTCTGTAAATAAGTTATGGCATCTGTATGTTGATAATACAGACATCTCTATATACATGTACATATAAAACAAATCATGACACTAACGTGTATATACTTGACAAGGACACCACAATGTGATAGATAATATGAAGTGGCTGCATTACATGAAGACTACTGGAATACCAGAATGACCGGTATATTTTTAAGAGGTTTTCCACCTCGTCATATTTTTCGAGTTCCGGGTGTACCAATTAAAGGGAAAATGCACATTTCCGAAGTTACTTTTTCACGATACGATCTCCACAAAAATATGAACCAATTATAATTTTAAAATAAATTGACGATCTCGAATACGAAAATCCACTGCAATCTTAACTATTAATAAAACCTTCAGTGTTCCCAAGGTGAGTAAACGGCAATTTTCAATTTGGAATTCGGAAAAATAAAACATCGTGTGAGATATCTCAAATATAGATACTTCTTATCTATTTTCAACACCGTCTTTTGGATTTCATAAGTTCTTTTTATTTCACCGCTTCCGGTAGTGATGATTTGTAATAAATAATAAGAAAAAAAAAAGACTATATGCAACCTGTCGTATGAATGACAAATGCATGTGTCCTTGTCTGCTGATATTCAGAGTTATAGTCGACATTATAAATATATATATATATATATATATATATATATATATATATATATATCTATTATAATAATATTATTATTTATATACAAGTTAAAAATATTTATGCGAGAAATATATTCCAAATAAAACGTTATAAATATGAACGATGAGTACGCAGCGGGGATGACTAAAGAGACTAAGGGGGTGTCATCGATATGTTCATCTGCTTCTTATTCAGGATCTGATATATCGTCACCATCATCGAAACATTAGTAAATAAAATTGTGATTGTATGATTAAATCACAAGATATATCACAAAATACACGTATAAATGTATATATAATACTGTATTACTAACGTACGATTATAATTTGTAAATACACCTCTGTGAATGCATATATACTATGTCGCCATAGAAACAATGGATGCGGACCAGATTTCCTTTGCTGTGTTTGTGTCAGTATTTGCTCTTTGTGGAACTATAGGGAATGTTCTTATCATTGCCGTATATTTTGTTAAGAAACGTTCTTTCGCAATTCGCAAGTACATTTTAACTCTGTCTGGGGTAGATTTGATTATTAATGTTCTGATTATTCCCTATACGGTTATGTTTGAATTCAAAATGATAAGTAATGACGTCATATGTCACGGAATGGAGGTAATACAACATGCATCGATTGGATTTTCAAATTTGATTCTGATATTAATTGCCGGTGAACGTCTGCTGATGGTGTGGAAACCAATGAACAAAATAGTTTCACCAAAAATGAAAACTGTTTTAATTCTGTGTTTGCTGGCGGTATCCGCTATATCCTCAATTCCAGCCGCTCTGATATTTGAAGTGGGGGCAGACAATCGGCATGATTCTCCTGAGAGTGACATCCACAACACGGGAATCCGCAATCAAACTGCAGAGGCATCGGAGAAATACTGTCGTTATACTTCGTCTACGCTGGGCGTATACGGCAGTGGGATATACCGCGATTTTCTGTCCTCCATGATAACGGCTGAACTTTTGCTGTTGATTCTCTTTTACGTCATCATATACGTCATTCTTTACTCCAACAGAAAACGACTTCGGAGCTCCATGTCCTTTTCTAGGGGTCATCGACAAGAAAATCTACAAAACCCCAGGAGGGAGAATAACAGCTCGCAGTCTCAACCAGACGTCGTCCCTATGAACAATATAAGAGACAGTTCTACAGCCCCACAATCAATGGTGGACAACGATGTAGGATCAACAATTCAAGATTCCTCAGCTACACCTGAAGGAGACACGGTAAACGCTAATCAATCCAGGAGAAATCGTGCTCCAAAAACTCGGATGAAAATACTCCGTTTTTCTAACACGACATCGTATGTTCGGACAAAAACTTGGACCATGATGTTCGTGTGCACGTTTATCTACCTTGTTTGTTGGGTTCCATTTTTCTTCGCCATTTTCAATGTGTATGACATTCTGTTATTTCGGTACTTTTTCTTTCTGGGACATGCCACAAACCCGATAGTGTACAGTGTAATCAACGACAAAGTCAGGAAAGGAATGAAGGAGATCCTAACGAAAAAACTCCTCACATGTTTCAGAAAATAAACTCCAATTTTCAACCTTTTTGCTAGACTGTTACTTGTAAGCGTCATTTTTCTAATTTTTATCGGAATAAATAGATATTAAATTTTTACATAAATTGGTTGTCTTTCTTCACACGTCTGAGCTTCTTATCGGAGACATAAAATTCTTATTTATAAATCAATAACGAAGATCGCACCAATACTTTCTTCTCAAGAGGTAATTCTACTATGGGCGTTTAACCCTATTGTTGTTTTTCACATTTCATTATTGCGGTACTACATACTGTAATTCGTATAATTGTTGATTGATTGATTGATTATATATTGTTTAACGTCCCGCTCGCGAAGTTTTCACTCATATGGAGACGTCACCATTGCTGGTGAAGGGTTGCAAAATTTAGGCCTATGCTCGGCGCTTATGGCCTTTGAGCAGGGAGGGATCTTTTCCGTGCCACACCTGCTGTGACACGGGACCACGCTTTTTGCGGTCTCATCCGAAGGTTGCCTCTTTCGACAAGCAAGGGGTACTGAGGATCTATTCTAACAACCCGGATCCACACGGGGACTAAATAATGATATAATGACATAGAGTAAGGGAATCCTCGTCCGATTTCTACAATCTAAATATTTTCATAGAGTACCGGAATTGTTATTTCATTTCCTAGAATACTACTGATACCTATATAACAATCCCTGTAACGAAATGCCTTTTAATGTGCCAAACCCTGTAGTGCAAATAGGCTCCGATTTGTGAAACACCTTCAATTAAATTAAAACGAAACAGCCTGAAAACTCTGAACATAGCAGGACAGGCTTACCTCACAGGCACTTATTTCTGTAAATAAGTTATGGCATCTGTATGTTGATAATACAGACATCTCTATATACATGTACATATAAAACAGATCATGACACTAACGTGTATATACTTGACAAGGACACCACAATGTGATAGATAATATGAAGTGGCTGCATTACATGAAGACTACTGGAATACCAGAATGACCGGTATATTTTTAAGAGGTTTTCCACCTCGTCATATTTTTCGAGTTCCGGGTGTATCAATTAAAGGGAAAATGCACATTTCCGAAGTTACTTTTTCACGATACGATCTCCACAAAAATATTAACCAATTATAATTTTAAAATAAATTGACGATCTCGAATACGAAAATCCACTGCAATCTTAGCTATTAATAAAACCTTCAGTGTTCCCAAGGTGAGTAAACGGCAATTTTCAATTTGGAATTCGGAAAAATAAAACATCGTGTGAGATATCTCAAATATAGATACTTCTTATCTATTTTCAACACCGTCTTTTGGATTTCATAAGTTCTTTTTATTTCACCGCTTCCGGTAGTGATGATTTGTAATAAATAATAAAAAAAAAAAAGACTATATGCAACCTGTCGTATGAATGACAAATGCATGTGTCCTTGTCTGCTGATATTCAGAGTTATAGTCGACATTATATATATATATATATATATATATATATATATATATATATTATAATAATATTATTATTTATATACAAGTTAAAAATATTTATGCGAGAAATATATTCCAAATAAAACGTTATAAATATGAACGATGAGTACGCAGCGGGGATGACTAAAGAGACTAAGGGGGTGTCATCGATATGTTCATCTGCTTCTTATTCAGGATCTGATATATCGTCACCATCATCGAAACATTAGTAAATAAATTGTGATTGTATGATTAAATCACAAGATATATCACAAAATACACGTATAAATGTATATATAATACTGTATTATTAACGTACGATTATAATTTGTAAATACACCTCTGTGAATGCATATATACTATGTCGCCATAGAAACAATGGATGCGGACCAGATTTCCTTTGCTGTGTTTGTGTCAGTATTTGCTCTTTGTGGAACTATAGGGAATGTTCTTATCATTGCCGTATATTTTGTTAAGAAACGTTCTTTCGCAATTCGCAAGTACATTTTAACTCTGTCTGGGGTAGATTTGATTATTAATGTTCTGATTATTCCCTATACGGTTATGTTTGAATTCAAAATGATAAGTAACGACGTCATATGTCACGGAATGGAGGTAATACAACATGCATCGATTGGATTTTCAAATTTGATTCTGATATTAATTGCCGGTGAACGTCTGCTGATGGTGTGGAAACCAATGAACAAAATAGTTTCGCCAAAAATGAAAACTGTTTTAATTCTGTGTTTGCTGGCGGTATCCGCTATATCCTCAATTCCAGCCGCTCTGATATTTGAAGTGGGGGCAGACAATCGGCATGATTCTCCTGAGAGTGACATCCACAACACGGGAATCCGCAATCAAACTGCAGAGGCATCGGAGAAATACTGTCGTTATACTTCGTCTACGCTGGGCGTATACGGCAGTGGGATATACCGCGATTTTCTGTCCTCCATGATAACGGCTGAACTTCTGCTGTTGATCCTCTTTTACGTCATCATATACGTCATTCTTTACTCCAACAGAAAACGACTTCGGAGCTCCATGTCCTTTTCTAGGGGTCATCGACAAGAAAATCTACAAAACCCCAGGAGGGAGAATAACAGCTCGCAGTCTCAACCAGACGTCGTCCCTATGAACAATATAAGAGACAGTTCTACAGCCCCACAATCAATGGTGGACAACGATGTAGGATCAACAATTCAAGATTCCTCAGCTACACCTGAAGGAGACACGGTAAACGCTAATCAATCCAGGAGAAATCGTGCTCCAAAAACTCGGATGAAAATACTCCGTTTTTCTAACACGACATCGTATGTTCGGACAAAAACTTGGACCATGATGTTCGTGTGCACGTTTATCTACCTTGTTTGTTGGGTTCCATTTTTCTTCGCCATTTTCAATGTGTATGACATTCTGTTATTTCGGTACTTTTTCTTTCTGGGACATGCCACAAACCCGATAGTGTACAGTGTAATCAACGACAAAGTCAGGAAAGGAATGAAGGAGATCCTAACGAAAAAACTCCTCACATGTTTCAGAAAATAAACTCCAATTTTCAACCTTTTTGCTAGACTGTTACTTGTAAGCGTCATTTTTCTAATTTTTATCGGAATAAATAGATATTAAATTTTTACATAAATTGGTTGTCTTTCTTCACACGTCTGAGCTTCTTATCGGAGACATAAAATTCTTATTTATAAATCAATAACGAAGATCGCACCAATACTTTCTTCTCAAGAGGTAATCCTACTATGAGCGTTTACCTCTATTATTGTTTTTCACATTTCATTATTGCGGTACTACATACTGTAATTCGTATAATTGTTGATTGATTGATTGATTATATATTGTTTAACGTCCCGCTCGCGAAGTTTTCACTCATATGGAGACGTCACCATTGCCGGTGAAGGGTTGCAAAATTTAGGCCTATGCTCGGAGTTTATGGCCTTTGAGCAGGGAGGGATCTTTATATTGCCACGGGGCCTCGGTTTTTGCGGTCTCATCCGAAGGAACGCCCCATTTAGTCGCCTCTTACGACAAGCAAGGGGTACTGAGGATCTATTGTAACACCCGGATCCCCACGGGTTTGTAAAATTGTAATTAGTGCAACAAGTCAATTGTTTCAAGTACACAATTTCCTGCAAGGGTGGATGATTTGAGAAGACAAAATTCTGAAAGAATATCATTAATATAAAAAAAGAACTAGTATATGTGGAAATTGATACATTTTTTGAACTTCTCAACAATGTAAAAATTGTTGTTTACCTGATCACTCCGTAAGAAATAAAGAACTTAATGTTGAAGCAACGTCTCCAGGATTGCGCTCTTCCTGGCACGAGGTAGATTGACTGTTTATTGTTTTACGCCACACTCAACAATTTTTCAGTTATCTGGTGGCGTCCAGTTTTTGTAGGTGGAGGAGAGAACCCAGATACAATGTACCCAGAGAAGAGACCACCGACCTTCCGAAAGTAAGCCATGAAGTAGAACACATAAAGTAGAAGAATAATGACATAGAATAGATACAATGTATTTTGGCTTCCTTGTATCACTCACTTCGTTCTATACACACATTTTCTGTTCGGTCCTAACGTCTGACAGTGCAGTGACGCAACCCACCACCACCAAATATGATCCATTTTTTTTTTAATGTTAAAACACTAAATTCTTGTACAAAATTCAGTTTCAGAGCCTTCCCCTGGCGGCATTAAGACAGCCCTAGACACCCAACCATTACCCCCCACCTCCCGGTTCAGAAATTTCTGGTTCCGCCACCGCAACGAGACCACTTTGATCCCCCTTTTTGTTCATGCGATGCTTTGAACTTAGAAAACAAGCAATTCGAAAACTGTCAAGTTTAAACGTTTCAAAAGAAAGGGGTAAATTTGTCAAAATTACTTTCATCAAGTAAACATTATGTAAAACATTTTAGTGCAATCCAGTGTTAATCGCATTTACGCTGGTAATTCAATCCCTCTGTATGCCAAAATTGGAATTCAATTGCTTTAGAACGATTTACATGAAGTGGTCACACAAGTTTGATAGAACAGGCTTTTACATGTAGTGGTCATCAAGTTTTAATATAGGAGACCAGGCTTTTACATAAAATGATCACACAGGTTTTGATCGAAGACCAGGTAGCTCTGTTCCTGGAATATCTGGAGAGTCGTGGGTCCTGGTTTCGAAACCCAGTCTTTTACGCGGCATTTTTTCCTTCCTTGGTCAGTACTAAAATACACACCTACTGATACTTGGGTACGATTACTCTTTCTGATACGACCTATCCCCTAATTAGCCCCAACTTACAGTTAAAATGATCCTCGAATTATAGAAAGTATCATTTCTTTCAGTATCAACATCGATGAACAGAAATAATTATGAGGCGCGTTTTTCTCTTATGATTCACAATAAAATAACGATACATTACAAACTCCTATGTGTCTCATTACTCGGTGCCTTGTAGTAAATCACCAAGCTATCCCACGTGACGATGTAAACACTACTGCTCATCGCAACAGGAAGTGCGCCCTTCAACGTTCATACGAACACAAACACGTGCCAAGTATTTAATAATTTCCATTCACAAATTTTATTCAACACTTTCAAATATAAAATATATTATCAGTCCATCTTCATAATAATGTATACATAAAATGCCATCTACAAGCATGAAATAGGCAATGTTGTATGCATCACGCAACTTTCAATATTTTACAGACATCCTGTTAATTATTGATCAGGATATCCAATTAGAATTTATAATGAATCAGAACCTAAATCGCCTGTATAACTCCATTCCCCGGTCAATCACGGAAATCTCTAATTCGATCGTGACTTCGTTCAAACTAAATCTAACAGTGGCGGGTCTAGCAAAAGGGGATTGTCTCCCTCTCCCTAGTTAAACATTTTAAACAAAAATGATCAATATTTGCCAGTTTGGCATCTTTGACCCCCCCCTTTTTTTTTTACCGACATACAAGTGATATCATTTACATTTAAGTGGAGAATATATTGATTTGTGAAGAATCTATTGATATCATCGACATGTAAGTGGATTGATATCTATAGATTGTAATCTATTGATACTGGCGACATTTAAGTGAAGAATCTATTGTCTCTACTGACATTTAAGTGGACAATCTATTGATATTACTGACACTGAAGTGGACAATCTATTGATATTATTGACATTTAAGTGGAGAATCTATTAATTTTATTGATATTCTATATATACTTAACATAATGGGAACGACAGCAGAACAGACAGCTCGTCAAAGCATAAAAACACTGTTGTTTTTTCTTCAAAATCTAGAGTCTGGAATACAACCCGAGATAACTCTCTGTATATCCTCGATTGGACATGGGTAACTAATAGTATCACTGGAATAAAAACTACTTCCATCAGGCTTGTACAATTGCTTAGTGTATTTTGGTACCATCAGGCCTTTAAAATTTGTAAATTCTCCAGTAATACAGTATCAGTAATATTATAGCCAAATGAAATGATCACCATTGATCAAAATTCTCCATAACAGAAACCTATAAATTAGGTAATTTCTTTTCCATGAGTTTCTTGTGATCTGTAATCTGAATTTGCATCAAATTACTTTCACTGTCAAAGAATAGATTTTATTTTAGACTGAATCTGTTTGCAGCCCTAATGAGATCACACAACTGACATATACATCTAAGAGTCTCAAGTTTTTGTTTTTTGTTTCTTGATTTTCTCTAACAAGTATTCAATCTGGTGCCTCATCACAGGCTGACCTCGACTTGTTCTTTTACACAGGAGTTTGTAATCAGACTGCTTCTTTTTGTTGTATTTCTCCATTGCTGAATCTATAGCCTGCTTTCTCTTCCGTGCCTCCTACAAATATTAAACATTCATAGGCATCAGTCCCTAGAGATTTGTCTCCCTCGCACTTAAGAAGGATCAGAGAGGTCTTCACAGCAAAATCATCCATTACAGACCTTCATACACCTACATTGCCTCAAAAACCTTTAAACAGTGACAAATGACATTTTGCAAAATCATTGAACAAACCTTTATGATTTGAAATAAATTTCAATTGAAATTTGACATTTCAGAAAGAAATTTGAGATTATCATTAAGTATAGGTATTTGAAATTTATGAATGTATATTTATAAATAACAAATTGGTTATGTACATGTATCATCTTGTTAAATAAACAAAACACCACTGAAATTTCTAAATTACAAATGTTGCGCAAAATATTAACATATTTCCACATTGAATAAAATAATATGACAACCAGTATTTCTGATGATCTATAAATAAGCCAATGTATCTTAAACTCTTCAAATTAAGCAATTGCTTTTAAATATAATTCATGGCAAAATTGATGAAAATTGCATCATAATTGAATGGAATAATGTTTTCTTCCTACAAGCAATATTAGGAAGAAATAGTTTTGCTAGAGAGTTTTCATCGAAATTTCTTAATAATTACCAACAAAAATAGTTTGGGTAAATTTTTTCATGAAATTTAAGTCTCTATCAATTTTCAATAATTCTTGTCTAGTTAATTTTGGGATAATTCATTTAGGCAATTTGACAATCCCAGGGATTTGTATTCTCGTACTGGCAATAAATCCATTAGCCTGACCTGCTTTTTCCTTTCTTTCTCTTTCTTTTTCTGCTTGTATTCATGGTGTGCCTTTGTGTATGTTCCAATGGGCTTCTGTACAGTCCTGAAAGTGCAGTTTATGAGTGTAACCAGTCTAGCACTATGACAGAGATTTGATGAAGCACATTTCAGTCCTACATCTGCCTCTTGCACTGTATGAACAATCTGCCCAGAATACTTTGTCAGGGGCACTAGTACACAACCATAGTACACAACCATAGATTTTACTGGCCATTCTCAAATTCAGATTATCAACACTTGACAGTTTCCTTGCCAAGAAAATTGTTACAGTATTACTTCAATTCTAGAATATAGTTTTTATTAAGCATGTTAAAAGGAAGTAAGATTATGTCTGCTAGGAAAACGCTAAGAGTGTGGAACACTTTAACTGGCAAATGAATGCCAGATATGTTACTTGTAAGATCTGCTCATTTGTATTTGAAACTCTAGAAGACAAATTTAATCTTTTATGTACTATTTCAAACTGTTACATCAAGCTAAATCTATCACACAAAACAAAACTGAACCACAATAACATTTCTGTTCACCCATTTTGTTTATTTTAACTTTTCAGTTAAAACTTTATAATGAGCAAAATAAATCCTTTATATATCATATATAGCTAATATATTTTATCAGACAAAAATGGCCATAAGACATCCCTAGCAACTATACTACTTGTTTGTATGTTATTTCACATTTTATTTGAGAATAAAGATGTCATTTCCTTTCAGTGAAGTGCCACAAATTTTGACTGACATGTAGTGCTTTGGGTCATAGCAGTGAGGTTTCTTTATCATGTCAATGCCTACAGTGACATGAGACCTCTATTTTGAAGGTCATACTGATAAGACCTATGACTTCCACCTCTAATAACAAGCACTGATAACGGAACAGTCATGACTTATCTAAAGGTCTTAGGTTTGACGAGGCACCGAGTGTGAGAACCAAATTTGGGGCCTTATGGTTGCAAAGCAAGTGCCCTGATCACTAAGCTGCCATAACCTGTCAACTTGCCTGATATCTAAGGTACAGAATCATTACCCAAAAATGAATTGATATTTAAAGATACAGAATCATTAACCAACTATACATAGATATCTACGCATAAAGAATTACTAACCAACTAAAGGCTGGTACCTATGGATAAAGAATATCTGATATCTATGGATAAAAAATCAATACCCAATTATAGATTGATTTCTAAGAATAAAGAATCCAACTATAGACTGATATCTAAGGATACCAGGGGGTTTCCTACTATTGGGTCCACAGGGTCCATAGAACTGGGAAAAGTTGAAATAGGGGGAAATTTGAAACGTATGAGATAAAAATGTGCTGATACATTTTAATGATCACTCACCAAAACAGCAAAACTCTTACCCCTCTCTGTCTAAATGCAATCTAACAGCTGAATGCATTACATTCAATATCTACACATGTTGAACACAGGAAGCATTTTAACTAGGAATGAACAGAACTTATCATAATATAATATTTCTATCGCAAATAAAGTCCTAAATGTTTTTATGATCCATTACTTTATCATAACATGAGGCAATTCACTACTGCACTTGAGGTTCTCTGTTAACATAGCATAGTCTTCTGAGAAATGGCGATAGCTTTATACAACCGTGGTCTTCATTCCCTGCATTTTCAGTATTTATAATTTGTGCACAGGAAAACAAATTACTATCAATCATCTGTGACTCAATATCAATATTTCATACGTTTGGAATTTTAAGGACATCTGGTTGGGAAAAAAGATTGAAAACTGGGAATATATTGGTGATCTTTGGATTGGGAATAGTAACCCCCATATACCAACTTACTGTCCAACAACACACTGATAACCAGGATACAGAATCATTACCCAACAACAGACTGGTAACTAGGATACAGAATCATTACCCAACAACAGACTGGTAACTAGGATACAGAATCATTACCCAACAACACACTGATAACCAGGATACAGAATCATTATCCAACTATAGACTGGTAACTAGGATTCAGAATCATTATCCAACTACAGACTGATATCTAAGGATTCAGAATTATTACTTAACCACAGATTGATATCTAAAGGTACAGATTTATTACCTAACTACAGACTGATATCTAAAGGTACAGATTTATTACCTAACTATAGACCGATATCTAATTACAAAGAATCATTACCCAACTATAGACTGATATCAAGGATACAGAATCATTACTTAACAAAAGACTGATATCTACTGATGTAAATTTAGTACCCATCAGGTTGATCCCTCCTGTCTTTGAACTTGGTCTATATTAAAATATTGTTTTTTCCCCTTTGCAACCAACCTGACGAAATTGCCATAACCTGACAAATTTTAATTGGCATTTCAATCCAAATTTTTTTTTAAAACTGTTTTTCCTTTTACAGATTTTTTTCATGTCCGGTTCCAAACTTTTTTATTTATTATGTATTCACTTCTGGATCTTCTTAATTCCAAGAAATTAAAAATCCTGAGAGATTCGAATAGCTTAACAGCATGGCTTCAGAGTTTGAAACAACTTTGTGCGCATCAATTGAGGTTGCTGTGCTGTTGATGGGAAATGTGTCAAAATGCTGGTAGAGAATAAGTTAAGAAAGCTTGGGAAAAAGAATATTTGGGAGGATTTCTGTGAGGCCCTTTTAGACGAGGTTGAGGTCACTGACGAGGAGAATTCCGCCCTTGACGAAAAACATATTACAATTTGTTTGTCATCAGACAGAAACTTTTCCAGTCCTGTA